>QJPP01006931.1:0-26228 GCA_003996215.1 Jaltomata sinuosa
ATGAAGAATCAGATGGAGAACCTTGGTACTATGACATTAAGAGATATCTCGAGAATGGAGATTATCCGGAAGGCATAACCAGCATTCAAAAGAAGACACTTCGGAGATTGGCAAACCACTTTTTTCTAAATGGAGAAATCCTTTATAGGAGGACTCCAGATTTAGGATTGTTAAGGTGTGTTGACGCTCAAGAGGCAATCAAGTTGGTTGAAGAGATACACGGT
Organism: Jaltomata sinuosa; assembly: GCA_003996215.1. Lineage (NCBI taxonomy): Eukaryota > Viridiplantae > Streptophyta > Magnoliopsida > Solanales > Solanaceae > Jaltomata > Jaltomata sinuosa. The sequence continues at coordinate 225 of QJPP01006931.1, forward strand.
GGCACATGTGGGCCACACATAAATGGTTTTGTTCTGGCAAAGAAGATTTTACGAGCTGGCTATTTTTGGATGACCATGGAAACAGACTGCATTCGCTTTGTGAGAAAATGTCATCAATGTCAGATTCATGGTGACTTGATTCGGGTTCCACCAAATGAACTCAATGTGACGAGCTCTCCTTGGCCATTTGCAGCTTGGGGCATGGACGTCATTGGTCCTATTGAGCCAGCCGCGTCAAATGGGCATCGATTCATTTTGGTAGCTATTGATTACTTCACAAAATGGGTAGAAGCATCTTCATACAAGTCTGTAACAAAGAAGGTGGTGACGGACTTTGTTCGTAATAACATCATTTGTCGATTTGGAATTCCTGAGTCAATTATAACTGATAACGGAGCTAATCTCAATAGTAATTTGATGCGTGAGATATGCGAGAAGTTTAAGATTACTCATCGCAATTCCACTCCCTATCGACCTCAGATGAATGGAGCAGTTGAGGCAGCCAATAAGAACATCAAAAGGATATTGCGGAAAATGATTGATAACTACAAGCATTGGCACGAGAATTTGCCATTTGCCCTCCTTGGCTATCGCACCACGATCAGGACTTCAACTGGGGCAACGCCTTATCTTTTGGTCTATGGAACGGAAGCAGTGTTACCGGCAGAAGTAGTGATACCATCTTTGAGAATCATACAAGAAGCTGAGTTGAGTGATGCCAAATGGGTACATAATCGGTATGAACAGTTGATGCTAATTGATGAAAAGAGAATGAATGCAGTTTGTCACGGACAACTTTATCAGAATAGGATGGCCAAAGCTTTCAACAAGAAAGTAAGACCGAGGCAATTTACACCGGGGCAATTGGTTTTGAAGCGCATATTTCCACACCAACACGAAGCTAAAGGAAAATTTGCACCTAATTGGCAAGGGCCTTACATGGTTCACCGAGTACTGACCGGAGGAGCATTGATTCTAGCTGAAATGGATGGTGAAGTTTGGCCGAAAGCTATCAATGCGGATGCCGTTAAGAGATATTATGTCTAGAAGCTTTTTGTTTTGTTTATGTAATGTCTTTCCATGTAATCAAAACTACGAATGACCTAATTCCCTTGGCGGGACACGTAGGAAACCCACATCGGGTTTGGTCTTTTAAGTAGAAATCTCCAAAGAGCCCATTTTGCTTGTAATGGAACTACGTTGCGACCTGATTCCCTCGGTGGGATACGTAGGCAGTCCGCATGGGCCTCGGTCACTTTATTAAAAGAAAATCCCCATTCCGTCTTTTTATATGTAACGAACTACGTCTGGCCTGATTCCTTTGGATACGTAGGCAACTCGTGGAGGGTTCGGCCCCTTAGTTAAAAACTTTTCAGAAATGTATTTTATGAACTACGCTTGGCCTGATTCCCTTGGTGGGATACGTAGGCAGCCTATATAAGGCTCGGTCTCATCATGATGGAGCTTCGGTACTTCTCCTATGTCAGAAACTGGGACAATTTTAAGGGCATCATTGCGAGCAGGAATCAAAGGATATCAAAGAGTGTTCGATCAACCCAGTCATCCGACAAAAGAAAAGACATTCGCTTTGGATAAAGGACGTTTGCGTTGTTTCACGACATGTCACAATTTAAAATTTGGCAGAATTTCTTTACAATTATACGTATATGCATACTTTATATATCTATTTATTTTTACTTATATTTTATTCTAAAATGATTTTTAATCAAATATTTTATATTATTCATTGGCCAAGATTTACGATAAATGGGGGTTGCAAGTCCAAAAGCGGAAGCAAGAAGTATCAAGACCCAGAGTTTCAAAGTCAACGCAAATCAACCTCCCCCAAAACTTATAATTTTTCTTTGAGTGCAGGTTTTTCAGATTAGCAGAAGTAGAAAAGTCGATAGCGATTACATCTTGGCGGGAATTATATCTCGAACGGTTTGCTTATAATATTTGGGAAATATTATGCTTCTTATGTGATGTTGATTTTTAAATTCATTACTAAAGCTTTACAAAAGATTTCAAATACGTTAATTGCTCTGCACAAATAATTTCAAATGCACTGCACAAATGCTTTCCAACGCTTTAAAATGCATTACGCATGGCTTTAATTGTCTTTCAAATGCGCTGCACATGCACTGCACAAAATGCTTTCAAACGCTTTAAAATGCATTATGCATGGCTTTAATTATCTTTCAAATGCGCTGCACACGCACTGCACACATGGCTTTAATTACTTTGCATAAATGCTTTCAGAATTATTAAATACATACTGCACAAATGCTTCGCATAAATGCTTTAAATACACTGCACATGGCTTTCAATTATTGTCTAACGCATTGCACAAATGCTTTAAAATGCATCGCACAATCGCTTTAAATACGCCGCACAATTGCTTTGAATACGCCGCACAATTGCTTTAAATACGCCGCACAATTGCTTTAAATATATTGCACAACTATCTTTAATATATCGCACAAATGCTTTTCATAATGTATTGCTTTCATACACATTATTGGCTTCAAATGCCTCATTTTCATAAGTCATTGGCTTGAAAAGCCTCATCTTCATAAAATACTTGGTTTAAGGCCTCATCTCATTAATCATCGCCAAAGGCATCATTCTCATGAATCATTGGCCTAAAACCCATTTTTTCATAAGCTTTGTTTCATTAAATCATTTCAGCCTGCAAGGCCGCATTTTCGCAAATTGACGCCCAAAAGGTGTTGTTTGTTCATGAATTTATTATACATCGCTTTACATTTAATATTTACTTCCTAATTGCTTTGTCTAGTTTAAGTTTCGCAGGAGCATTAGCACAACGTGGAACTATTTCTAAGCAGCGAACTGGGGCAATTTGTGGGGAATGACGCTCAGACTCCCAACAAAGATCAAGGATCTACCTCGAACTTCGCTCGACTTTATTCTACTTACATCGACAGCTCGATGATTAAGTTCGCTCATTTCATTTTCTAAATTCTAAGGTCTAGAATATGTTCCCTAAATCATAATACCCAGTTGTCATCATAACTCAACACTGGGACAACCTTTTTGTATTCGTTATGATTCCTTGTTCATAGGGTATCATAATCGTTCAGGACTACAGACGGCCTGATTCTCATACAACCCAAGATATGTAGGCAACTCGGAGACCAGAGTTCGGCCACAACTCTTTCAAATTTCTTTCAAAATTTCCTTCATACTTAATTCTATCCATTGAGACAAAATTAGGTTACTAAGTCAACTTCTTTGCCCGAAAACTCTTACTTCGTCTCCGGTCAAAGAGGGACAAGCTGTTGACACCCAATTTTGTCCCATCTTTCTCCCCGTTAAATTCTTTAAGCTTCAAATAATTTTGATAATTTACAAGTTATTTTATAGAAATCTATGTATTTCTATCGTCCTTATTTTTTGTGAAATTATCAATATAATTCTACTACTATTATTATTATTACTTTATTATTGTATTTATTTTTAAATCTAGCAGCGTGCTCGTCATTTTTAATTTAGCAAAGGACGGAGGCCGTCACCACCGTGACGGTCAATGTGACGGGCCGTCACACATGTGACGGACCGTCACTCAGACCGTCACCTTAAGGCAGTGGCACTGCCTTCTTGCTCACCACCTTGACGGTCAATGTGACGGGCCGTCACACATGTGACGGACCGTCACTCAGACCGTCACCTTAAGGCAGTGGCACTGCCTTCTTGCTCACCACCTTGACGGTCAATGTGACGGGCCGTCACACATGTGACGGACCGTCACTCAGACCGTCACCTTGAGGCAGTGACACTGCCTTCCTTGTTGCCATGGTGCGACGGTGTGGGTGACGGACCGTCACACATATGACGGACCGTCACTCAAGCCGTCACTCTTAGGCAGAGTCTTCTTTTTCACGTATTTTCTTCCGTTTCCGTATTTTGCTCTCATTTCCTACAAATACTTCTCTTGATTTTGCTAAACTTTTATAAATGTTATCGTAATTTCTACGATATTGATTTTTGCCTAATATTTTTTATAATTATCTTTTAATCATAAATAATTTATTTATTGGAATACGTTTTAATCCACGTGGACGCCACGTAAGCGCCACGTAAGCGCCCAACAGTCATAAACACACGCCTCCCACACTCCTCCCCCACTTTCCACACGCCTAGCCTCTTCTCCGCCACGTGTCGCTCTTTTATTGGTTGGTCAAACTCATCCCAAAATCCAACTCACCCCATTTTGCTTGAACTACCTATTTTACCCCCACTTAATCTACCTAAAATACCTAACATACCCTTTGAAACCCTAAAAAATATGGTGAGTTTTGCATCAGCCGCTTTTGATAATGCTTTCTCTCTCCCTCGTCGTCTCTCTCTCTCTTGGTCTGCAATGGCAGAAAGCCAATTTTGGTTTCTTCTCCACTTTGAGGAAGACAACAACCTCCCTTCCTTGCATGCCAGAGATTTGTAAGGCTATTTCGAGCATTCATTTATGGAGGATCGTTGGGAAATCTCGAGAAATTGACCAAGATATCCTCAAAATCTTTAACAAGCATATGAGGTATTCTCTTTTGTTTGGTTACTTTTCTCTCAAGCGAGTTTTAGGCAAGTTTTATCCCGTTTGCTCTCTTTTTCTGAATCAATCTGCGAAATCACGTGTAGCCTACAACATTCAAATTCAAATTGCATTCAAAATTCCGCCCAAAATCCCCCCATGAACCCTAGCTTCGCTCTTATAAATACAAAGCTTTGACAACGTTTGAGGCATCAGTTGGCAGCCCTCATTGCATAGCCATAAAGCATCTCTCTTTCCTCGCAAAAATATTAGTCCTTCGTCGTTCTTTTTTGGATTCCTTGTGCGAAGATTAAGTCTGGTTCCGTCTGAGTTTCGAGCATAGATACTTGGTCAAGACGCTCCGAGTTCGCTGCTCCGAAACAGGTGAAAATACGACCTTATTCTCCAATCTTTAGTATTTCTTTTCCTTCTTTGCTGTCAAAACTTGTGTAGGAAGCATGTTACACTCCTTTGATCATATGAAGACGTCTTTTGGCGCCTTTAATTCATGTTCAACGACTTTTTCTTAAAGTTTTGGTTTCGTTGGAATTTTTTTTTTGTGAAGGAACCAGTGACGTTCTTTAAAAATAATCAATCTGTTAACCCTTGTTTTTTTTTTTTTATAATAGTACTCCCTTTAATTTCTTCAGTAATACTTTTCGGAAGCAAAAAAAAAAATGGATGTACCAGTATATGTTATTTAAGTTTATGTGATTAGAGATGTTATTCCCCTGTTTTAGCCATCTAAGTGAAAAATAGAACACTAATATGAAAGTGAGCAGATCTTCTCTCGGCTAATACTTTGTTAGTGTCTTTTGTTCAAGCTTCATAGAACTTTGTTTGAGACAAATTGGTAAATGTTTATGAACATTACTACAGATTCATAAGTTTAAGAACTAATATGTGTTTAGCTTGATCTAAAAGTCATCTTGAGTATTTAAGTTAATAAAAAGTGTGTTTTTTAAGTTTTACAGTAGTATGGATTTGTTTAAGAGCTTTGTACCCTTTGCTTCCCTAGTGTTCAGTTTTGATTTATTTGAAAACTTTGTATTCTTTGCTTTTCTTCAATACTCCATTTTATTTAAAAGTTATTGCCGGGGAACTTTTGTTTGATGTTGTGTTTATGTTTCGGATTTGGTGTAAAATTGTTACTTATTTAAAAGTTTAAATGAAAAAAATAAAAGACTTTATTTCCTAAACAACTTGGAGCGCTAATTATACTTTCGGTATATCTTCGTATAAGAATGAGGCATGAACCTTGATCTAGCATGACCCTATATATTTTTTTGTGGTGATTTTCTTCTTCTTTTGTGTTCCTTTAAATTAAATGCCCCTTTTCTAATGTTTGCTTCTTTTTTCTTATTTCACATGGTTTGCCGGAGTTGCAAGGAGTCTCAAATGAGACTCCGCGTCATTATAGAACGAGTACACTTGCATTTCACTCGTCAAGCATATCTCTCGTCTTCTCATTTTGTGTCCGAACAAAGAATAGAGGGAGAAGAGAAGGACTTGGAATATCACATCTAACTTCATCCATCTCTCCTTAGCAAAAATGAGAGCGGGGAGATACTTCTTTCATTTCTCTTTACTCTTTTGTTATTGATTCTATTACGAATTTTGTTATGCTTAATTAGTTATTCTAACTCTTATTTCAATTTCTTTTTGGTTTCGTCGATAAAGACTTAGGCCTAGAGTACTTGAACCTTAGAAAGGGTAGTTAGCTATATATGATGATGGGAGCATGTAGTTAGTTCTTTATTTTGTATATATACATTATGCGCATCTATGATATTTTTGAAGTATTAGAAATCAAGCTTTGTTATAACCTTTATTTCCCTCACTCTTTACTCTGCAAAAATAAATAAGAGAAAATCCCTTTGTTATGTCAAACGACTTTGCTTCCTAAAAGTATCTTCTTGAAACATATTTTAGTTAGTTGAAAGAAAAAAAAACGCAGCTCTTTTAAGGACTTAAAACAAAGGTTAAAAAATGCAGATTTTTTGTAGGTAAATTATAGTTGTTTTAAAGGCCTAAAACAAAGATTTCTTGGGTGTAAAAGTGCAGATTTTTAGAGCAAAAAATGTAGTTTTAAACAAGTTAAAGAAGTGTAGATTTGTGGTCTCAAAGAAATGCAATTCTAAGGTAGAAATATACCCTTTTGTAGAACTCAAAATTGCATATTTTGTTGAAGAAGTGTAGTTCTTCTTGGTACTTTAAAGCATAGATTTTTGAAGGGCAAAAAAACAACTTTCGAATGGATAAAAATGCATTTTTTACAAAAAAAAAAGCAAAATTAATATTTTCGCTATTGGAATTCTCTTTTATTTGCTTTAAGAAACATTTTAATAAGATTTAAAAGCATCTTTCAAGTCTCTACTTTATCAAGTGTAGGCTTATACTTTAAAAAGGAAATTTCGCTTAGTAGTTTATTTTTACAATTATATTAGTTAAATCGCTTATCCTTTAAATATTTTTGATCACCTTAATTGATACTTAATCTTTAGTTATTTTGATTCGACGCATTTTTCTAAGAATAAATAAAACTATTATCTACACATTTTTTTTTGCCTTCATCACTATTAAATCATTTACTTAATTTTCTTGCATTTTCTTTTTATTTTTCGCAAGTCATTTCTTCTTATCACATTTAAGGTGTTATATGTATATTTTCTCAAAAGTAGGAAGTACTTTAGATAATTTACTTGTTATTTATTTTTAAAACTATGTCAAGTTAGTTAATTAGTTGTGGCAAAATTTGATTAAAATGACTAAACTTTTTCCTTATAAGAATTAAGTAGATATATAATTTTTTTTCTTTTTTGAAAAACTTTGAAGTGCCAACATCTTTCAAGGTTTCTTTGAGTCTAAAATTTGATTATTTTAATTTGTTGATTTTAATTAGATTAACCTAAGTTTAGCCGGTTAACCGTAATTTCGCGGATTTTAAAGAATGCTTAATACCTTCTCTTTAGAATAGCTAGAATCCTTACTTAGAATCTTAAGTTTAGTAGACCTTTAAAATGAAGTCTTTATTTGCTTTAATCACATAGTTAATTATAGGTGTCCTAATTCACCGTAAGACTAATTAGGTGGCGACTTCCTTTTAATTAATTTAGAAGTTTTCAATACGTTGTACACCGTTTCGACCTCGGTTAAAATGGGGTATAACACTCGTATTAATGCACGGTTGGTGGCATTGGAAAGAAGACTCAAAAGCCTTTAATTTAGTAAGTACTAGGCCACCTAACTTCCTATATTCTATGAGTAATGGTTGTTTGAAGTTGACCCTAGTTTAGTCTTTCATGGAAACTTATTTGGTTGGGGTGATTTCAAATTAACTTGTTGATAGAAGTTTCTTATGAACACGATTCGTATCAAAAATACTCACCACACTATAGGAATGATCATTACACTCATTGAAATGGTTTGGATCTTAGCTTAGAATCTTTGGGGTGTTACAAAGGATGAGCCGGTTGCTATTCTTGATCGAGATATCTGGAAGTTGAGGATGAAGGAAATTAGATCGGTGAAGGTTCAATGGAAGCATCATCCGATTGAAGAAGCTATTTGGGAAATCAAAAAGGACATGCGAGACAAGTATGCTCACTTGTTTGAGGATTCATGTACTACTTTGTTCTCGATTTAGCTCATCGTTTTCTTATTTGATCATTCAGGGAAGAACGATAGATAAACTGGTATCTGTTGTAATGAACCTTCTTGTCATTATGGATGATCTAATCATAAAAGAAATTGGGTGAGAAAACTTCTGGGTTGGGGAGTTGAAAATTTTAGGCTAGGCTAGGCTTGGACAAAATCTAAGCGAGGTGAAGTCTAAGATAATATGGGAAAAGATTGGGTAAAATGTTTAAGTTTGAGCTGGTTTTCCTTTTAGCTAAGACGTTAAGGAGTTCATAGGACTTTTTGAAATTGAATTCAAGTGAGTAGAACTCCCGATATCAAACTTTACATGAAGGTGTGTTGTGAAATGGGAAAAACTTGGAGGATTCTCAAGTTTCTGTCCCATGTCAGCCGCTATAGCGGGTGACATGTTGCTACCATGATGATCGTTATAGCGGGTGACATGTTGCTACCATGATGACCGTTATAGCGAAGAAATTCCCTCTCTAGCGGGAGTCAAAGGTGGTCAATCCTGCTATAGCGAACGATTTCCACTACGACAACGCTGCTATAGCGGGATTGGGCCACTATAGCGGGATAAGTTGTTGTAAATGCATAAACTTCCCAAAAAATATTCATTCTTACTCAAGAATATTTTGGGAAGGGCAGAGGCAATTTGGGTAAATTTTCATCAGTTTTCCACCAAGATTCTTCGTAAAGGTAAGTAATTTGTTCCCCTAATCTAGTACTTTAATTTCTATACCTTAGAATCGATAGTTATGGGACATGGGGAGGGTTTGGCTTGACCTAAGATGGAAAAATCTGGCATAACAAGGATTATTGGGTGTAGAAACCTTGGGTTTTGTTTATAAATTATTTATTCATGATTATATTACCGTAATTCACTAATATAACTATAAATTTGGTAGTTCTAGATGAATTATTAGTGGGAAAGCCCTGGGTTGGGTGAAATGATCAAGAGATTGACCTAGGGTTTGGGATTAAGATGTTATACCCCATTTTAACCGAGGTCGAAACGGTGTACAACGTATTGAAAACTTCTAAATTAAATAAAAGGAAGTCGCCACCTAATTAGTCTTACGGTGAATTAGGACACCTATAATTAACTATGCGATTAAAGCAAACAAAAGACTTCATTTTTTAGGTCTACTAAACTTAAGGTTCTAAGTAAGGATTCTAACTATTCTAAAGAGAAGGTATTAAGCATTCTTTAAAATCCGCGGAATTACGGTTAACCGGCTAAACTTAGGTTAATCTAATTAAAATCAACAAATTAAAAATAATCAAATTTTAGACTCAAAGAAATCTTTGAAAGATGATAGCACTTCAAAATTAAATATCTACTTAATTCTTATAAGGAAAAAGTCTAGTCATTTTAACCAAATTTTTGCCACAATTAATTAACTAACTTGATATAATTTTAAAATAAATAACAAGTAAATTATCTAAAGTGCCTCCTACTTCTATTTGAGAAAATATACATATAACACCTTAAATGTGATAAGAAGAGATAACTTGTGAAAATTCTTTAAAGAATGAAATGTAGGAAAATTAAATAAATGATATTAATAATAGTGAAGGCAAAAGTATGTAGAAAATAATTTTATTTATACTTAGAAAAGTGCGTTGAATCAAAATAACCAAAAAATTAAGTATCAATTAAGTTAACCGAAAATATTTAAAGGATATGCAATTTAACTAATATAAAACTACGTTTTTTTGCTCTAAAAAATCTGCACTTTTAACAACCAAGAAATCCTTGTTTTGCCCTTTAAAACAACTATATTTTACCTAAAAAAAACTGCATTTTTTAACCATTGTAAAAACTGTATTTTTAGCCAAAAATCTGCACGTTAGAACTCGTGTAAAGTTGCATTTTTTACCTTTAAGAAAAACTGCATTTTTTCACACTAAAATAACCTTCGTTTTAAGTCCTTAAAAAAGAGCTGCGTTTTCCTTTTACTTAACTAAAAATCTGCTTCAAGAAGATTCTTTTAGGAAGCAAAGTCGTTTAACACTCTTTATATTTATCTTACAAAGCTAAAAAAATGAGGAAAAGGAAAGTTATGAGTAGACTCGATTCTAGTACTTCAAAATTTATAGACACGCACATATATAAAGAGAAGAGCTAACTACGAGCTTCCATTATTATATATAACAAACTACCCTTTTCTAAGATTCAAGTATTCTAGGCCTAAATCCTTATCGACGAAACCGAAATGAGAATAAACAAGAGTTAGAACAATTAAATAAGCACAAATAAAATTCATAATAGAATCAACAAAAAATAAAAAAATGAGAGAAGCATCTCCCCATTTTCTCTTTGCTTTTGTTCGAAAGAGAAGACGGAGAAAGAGGGACTGAATGAGGGGTATAATGTTTCCAATTCCATTCGGATATGTAGCGGAAAAGCAAGAGATATGCTTGAGAGCAAGATGCAAGTCCAATCAATCTACGATAATGTGGAGTCTCATTTGAGACTCCTCGTAACTCCGACAAGTCATGCAAAAGAAAAGATCGAAAAGAGAAAAAAATTAGTAAAGGGGCATGGTTTATAACAGACAATAAAAGAATAAGAAATAAATGGACACAAACAAGAGCAAAGTTAAAAAAGGCATTTGAACATTTAACTATGCACACTATTCTTAAGAGTCAGGTGGTCTAAATAATTCATCATTGTATCCTAGTAAAGTGACAATTATGGCAGGGAACAAGTATACAAAAAAAATAGACATGAGTTACATATACAAGCATACAGGGGAGTATAGTAACATAAAAGGAATGCAGGTTTTCAATAATGCCCAATAACGTATACATATGCTAGACAGACGAGATACAAATCATATGAATTACTGTTCTTCTAGTTGTTTATCCAAATAAAAGAAATCACGTCCCAAGATTAAATTCATTCTAAACTAAGACTCATCATGTAGTTTAGATAAACCTTTCGAAGAAAATCTCAAGTCTGATTTCTAGAGCGGAGCATTAGTTCTTAAAAGAGAGTTATATCCTTTAGAGGACTTCGAATGAACAACATATTGATTACGATGCCGTTGTTTGTCACGCCATAACGCCTCCTATAGACGAGACATCTAAACAACAAGAATCTAAGAAAAAGATCACCATAACAGAGAGAAATCATATAACTTTGATAAACCATTATTATCCAAATAAGTTTGTTATAAAACTTGAAAAGAACAAAAGAAGAAAAAAAACGATGCATTAAAGCTTATATATAACTATCTCTATATCTATCTACATGGCCGAAACAGAGGAGATTTTTTTATAAATAAATATCCAAGTAACATGCTACAAAAATAATAGTATATGAACATATCCCTTTTTAGTCTAAATAAAATATTGACAAAGAACTTAAGAGAAAAGTTGCTATTTAAACAGATTCGGCAGATTCTTCCAGAACACACATATTGCTAATGCTATGAGTTTCCTTTCTAAAAAAAATAAAATTCAAAGGACATCAGTTCAAAAGAGTCATAAACATACTTGTTATATCCAACATGTTTTATGTAATCAAGAGAAAGATAAACCTTATAACATTGTTTCTACATAAAGGTCTTGATGGCAAAGAAAGAAGAGAAAATAATACTACAAATTAAGAGAAATAAGGTCATGTTTTCACCTGTTTCGGAGCAGCAAACTTGGAGCATTCTTGACCACGGATCTACACTCGAAACTCGACGAAATCAAACCAACAAATGCGACAAGAACTCCAGAACAAATAAGAGATCCAAGGAGCAGTTGTTCATGAAAAAAAGAAAACTTTATGGTTGTTTGGATAGCTGAAAACTGATCCCCGAAATGCTCTCCAACCCTTGGTATTTAAAGGAGCTAAGCTAGGGTTCATGGGGAGATTTTGGGCGGGATTTTGAGTTTGAACCTTTGAGAGAGGGCAGACAACTTACACGTTTTTTGGCCTCTGATTTTCTCTGCCATGGCCAAAAGCTTTCTCGTTTTTGCCAAGGTTGAATCAAAGTTCTCCTCAAAATAGTGCACCTCATTCTGATACCAAAGGATTCGCAAAGATTTGGGTATGAAAATGGGAAGTCCTCTCTATGTCCACGCCAAGAAAGGACGGAGAGAGAGATCGTTTTGCTCGGAATGGAGCATACAAGCTTCTGGAGGTTAGCTTGGCTGGATGAAATTTTGTCACAAATGGGGAAAAATGCCAAAACTCCTCTGCCATGGTGCAGAGGAAGAGAAACGAATGGAAAGGGAAAGGAGAGAGTGAGGAGCGGCTGGTGTTTGCTTTTAGGGTTTCGAGGGTATTTAGGGTATTTCAGGTAGCTTAAGTGAGGGTAAAATAGGTAGTTCAAGCAAAATGGGGTGAGTTGGATTTTGGGATGAGTTTGACCGACCAATAAAAGAGCGACACGTGGCAGAGAAGAGGCTAGGCGTGTGGAAAGTGTGGGAAAAGTGTGGGAGGCGTGTGTTTATGACTGTTGGGCGCTTACGTGGCGCTTACGTGGCATCCACGTGGATTAAAACGTATTCAATTAAATAAATTATTTATTTAAAAGATAATTATAAAAATATTAGGCAAAAATCAATATCGTAAGAATTACGATAACATTTATAAAAGTTAGAAGAAAAAATAAAAGTATTTGTAGGAAATGGGAGCAAATACGGAAACGGAAGGAAACACGAGAAAAAAGGATTCTGCCTAAGAGTGACGGCCTGAGTGACGGTCCGTCACGTGTGCGACGGTCCGTCACATTGACCGTCAAGGAGAGGGAAGACACTGTCTAGGGGTGACGGCCGCTGTGACGGTCCGTCAAGGTGGTGACGGTCCGTCACACCCCACCGTCGCACCATGGCAGCACAGAGGCAGTGCCACTGCCTTAAGGTGACGGTCCAGGCGACGGTCCGTCACTGGCTTGACGGTCCGTCAGCCTGGCCGTCAAGTTAGCAAAGAAGGCAGTGCCACTGCCTTAAGGTGACGGTCTGAGTGACGGTCCGTCACATGTGTGACGGTCCGTCACATTGACCGTCAAGGTGGTGACGGCCTCCGTCCTTTGCTAAATTAAAAATAACGAGCACGCTGCTAGATTTATAAAAATAATAACAATAATAAAGTAATAATAATAATAGTAGTAGAATTATATTGATAATTTCACAAAAATAAGGACGATAGCATTACATAGATTTCTAAAAAATATAAAATAACTTGTATGCATTATTTGAAGCATAAAGAATTAATCGGGAAGAAAGATGGGACAAAATTAGGTGTCAACAGCTTGTCCCTCTTTGACCGAGGATGATGTAAGAGTTTTCGGGCAAAGAAGTTGACTTGGTAACCTAATTTTGTCTCAATGGATAGAATTAAGTATGAAGGAGATTTTGAAAGAAATTTGAGAGAGTTGTGGCCGAACTCTGGTCTCCGAGTTGCCTACATATCTCGGGTTGCATGAGAATCAGGCCGTCTGTAGTTCTGAAAGATTATGATGCCCTATGAACAAGGAATCACAACGAATGTAAAAACGTTGTGCCAGTGTCGAATTATGATGACAACTGGGTATTATGATTTAGGAAACATATTCTAGACCTTAGAATTTAGAAAAATGAAATGAGCGAACTTAATCATCGAGCTGTCGATGTAAGTAGAATAAAGTCGAGCGAAGTTCGAGGTAGATCCTTGATCTTTGTTGGGAGTCTGAGCGTCATTCCCCACAAATTGCCCCAGTTCGCTGCTTAGAAATAGTTCCACGTTGTGCTAATGCTCCTGCGAAACTTAAACTAGACAAAACAATTAGGAAGTAAATATTAAATGTAAAGCGATGTATAATAAATTCATGAACAAACAACACCTTTTGGGCGTCAATTTGCGAAAATGCGGCCTTGCAGGCTGAAATGATTTAATGAAATAAAAATTTAAACAAAGCTTATGAAAATGGGGTTTTAGGCCAATGATTCATGAGAATGATGCCTTTGGCGATGATTAATGAAATGAGGCCTTAACCCAAGTATTTTATGAAGATGAGGCTTTTCAAGCCAATGACTTATGAAAATGAGGCATTTTAAGCCAATAATGTGTATGAAAGCAATACATTATGAAAAGCATTTGTGCGATACATTAAAATAGTTGTGCAATATATTTAAAGCAATTGTGCGGCGTATTTAAAGCAATTGTGCGGCGTATTCAAAGCAATTGTGCGGCGTATTTAAAGCGATTGTGCGATGCATTTTAAAGCATTTGTGCAATGCGTTAGACAATAATTGAAAGCCATGTGCAGTGTATTTAAAGCATTTATGCGAAGCATTTGTGCAGTATGTATTTAATAATTCTGAAAGCATTTATGCAAAGTAATTAAAGCCATGTGTGCAGTGCGTGTGCAGCGCATTTGAAAGATAATTAAAGCCATGCATAATGCATTTTAAAGCGTTTGAAAGCATTTTGTGCAGTGCATGTGCAGCGCATTTGAAAGACAATTAAAGCCATGCGTAATGCATTTTAAAGCGTTGGAAAGCATTTGTGCAGTGCATTTGAAATTATTTGTGTAGAGCAATTAATGTATTTGAAATCTTTTGTAAAGCTTTAGTAATGAATTTAAAAATCAACATCACATAAGAAACATAATATTTCCAAATATTATAAGCAAACCGTTCGAGATATAATTCCCGCCAAGATGTAATCGCTATCGACTTTTCTACTTCTGCTAATCTGAAAAACCTGCACTCAAAGAAAAATTATAAGTTTTGGGGGAGGTTGATTTGCGTTGACTTTGAAACTCTGGGTCTTGATACTTCTTGCTTCCGCTTTTGGACTTGCAACCCCCATTTATCGTAAATCTTGGCCAATGAATAATATAAAATACTTGATTGAAAATCCTTTTAGAATAAAAATATAAGTAAAATAAATAGATATATAAGGTATGCGTATAATTGTAAAGGGATTCTGCCAAATTTTAAATTGTGACATGTCGTGAAACAACACAAACGTCCTTTATCCAAAGCGAATGTTCTTTCTTTTGTCGGATGACTGGGTTGATTGAATACTCTTTGATATCCTTTGACGCCTGCTCGCAATGATGCCCTTAAAATTGTCCCAGTTTCTGACATAGGAGAAGTACTGGAGCTCCATCATGATGAGACCGAGCCTTATATAGGCTGCCTACGTATCCCACCAAGGGAATCAGGCCAAGCGTAGTTCATAGAATATATTTCTGAAATTTTTTTTACTAAGGGGCCGAACCCTCCACGAGTTGCCTACGTATCCAAAGGAATCAGGCCAGACGTAGTTCGTTACATATAAAAAAGACGGAATTGGGATTTTCTTTTAATAAAGTGACCGAGGTCCATGCGGACTGCCTACGTATCCCACCGAGGGAATCAGGTCGCAACGTAGTTCCATTACAAGCAAAATGGGATCTTTGGAGATTTCTACTTAAAAGACCAAACCCGATGTGGGTTTCCTACGTGTCCCGCCAAGGGAATTAGGTTATTCGTAGTTTTGATTACATGGAAAGACATTACATAAACAAAAACAAAAAAAAAACAAAAAGCTTCTAGACATAATATCTCTTAACGGCATCCGCATTGATAGCTTTCGGCCAAACTTCACCATCCATTTTAGCTAGGATCAATGCTCCTCCGGTCAGTACTCGGTGAACCATGTAAGGCCCTTGCCAATTAGGTGCAAATTTTCCTTTAGCTTCGTGTTGGTGTGGAAATATGCGCTTCAAAACCAATTGCCCCGGTGTAAATTGCCTCGGTCTTACTTTCTTGTTGAAAGCCTTGGCCATCCTATTCTGATAAAGTTGTCCGTGACAAACTGCATTCATTCTCTTTTCATCAATTAGCATCAACTGTTCATACCGATTATGTACCCATTTGGCATCACTCAACTCAGCTTCTTGTATAATTCTCAGAGACGGTATCTCCACTTCTGCCGGTAACACTGCTTCTGTTCCATAGACCAAAAGATAAGGCGTTGCCCCAGTTGAAGTCCTGATCGTGGTGCGATAGCCAAGGAGGGCAAATGGCAAATTCTCGTGCCAATGTTTGTAGTTATCAAACATCTTCCGCAATATCCTTTTGATGTTCTTATTGGCTGCCTCAACTGCTCCATTCATCTGAGGTCGATAGGGGGTGGAATTGCGATGAGTAATCTTAAACTTCTCGCATATCTCACGCATCAAATTACTATTGAGATTAGCTCCATTATCAGTTATAATTGACTCAGGAATTCCAAATCGACAGATGATGTTATTTCGAACAAAATCCGTCACCACCTTCTTTGTTACAGACTTGTATGAAGATGCTTCTACCCATTTTGTGAAGTAATCAATAGCTACCAAAATGAATCGATGCCCATTTGACGCGGCTGGCTCGATAGGACCAATGACGTCCATGCCCCAAGCTGCAAATAGCCAAGGAGAGCTCGTCACATTGAGTTCATTTGGTGGAACCCGAATCAAGTCACCATGAATCTGACATTGATGACATTTTCTCACAAAGCGAATGCAGTCTGTTTCCATGGTCATCCAAAAATAGCCAGCTCGTAAAATCTTCTTTGCCAGAACAAAACCATTCATGTGTGGCCCACATGTGCCACCGTGTATCTCTTCAACCAACTTGATTGCCTCTTGAGCGTCAACACACCTTAACAATCCTAAATCTTGAGTCCTCCTATAAAGGATTTCTCCATTTAGAAAAAAGTGGTTTGCCAATCTCCGAAGTGTCTTCTTCTGAATGCTGGTTATGCCTTCCGGATAATCTCTATTCTCGAGATATCTCTTAATGTCATAGTACCAAGGTTCTCCATCTGATTCTTCATCTACATGGAAACAATAGGCAGGTTGAGCTTGTACATTCACCTTGATGGGATCTATGTGGTTCTTATCGGGATGTTGAATCATAGAAGACAGGGTTGCCAATGCATCTGCGAACTCGTTTTGAGCTCTTGGGACATGTTTGAATTCAATCTTGATGAACTTTTTTCGCAACTCTTTCACGCACTCCAGATACGGAAGTAACTTCGCATTCTTGACATTCCATTCACCTTGTACTTGATGAATCACTAAATCTGAGTCCCCCATAACCAACAATTCTTGTATGTTCATATCAACGGCCAATCTAAGTCCCAGAATACAAGCTTCATATTCTGCCATATTGTTGGTACATGGAAACCTGAGCTTTGCCGAGATTGGATAATGTTGGCCTGATTCTGAAATTAGCACAGCCCCAACACCGACTCCTTTGAAGTTCGCAGCCCCATCAAAGAATATTCTCCATCCTGGATAATCTTCTGAAATGTCCTCCCCAATAAACAAAACCTCTTCATCCGGGAAGTAAGTTTTAAGAGGCTCATACTCTTCATCTACAGGGTTTTCAGCAAGATGATCAGCTAACGCTTGTCCCTTGACTGCCTTTTGAGTAACATAAATAATGTCGAACTCACTTAGCAAAATTTGCCATTTCGCTAGCTTTCCAGTGGGCATGGGCTTCTGAAAGATGTACTTGAGCGGATCCATCCTTGAGAGGAGAAAAGTAGTATATGCACACAAGTAATGCCTCAACTTTTGTGCAACCCAAGTTAAGGCACAACAAGTGCGTTCCAACAAAGTATATCGGGCTTCATAGGGCGTGAACTTCTTGCTCAAGTAGTATATAGCCTGCTCCTTCTTTCCAGTTTCATCATGTTGTCCCAATACGCATCCAAATGCATTGTCAGATACAGATAAATATAGCAGCAATGGTCTTCCAGGTTCTGGGGGCACCAAGACAGGCGGACTGGACAGATACCCTTTGATTCTATCAAAAGCTTGTTGGCAATCTTCCGTCCATTTGGTAGCAGCATCTTTCCTCAATAGTTTAAATATCGGTTCACAAATCACAGTAGATTGTGCAATAAATCGACTAATGTAATTGAGCCTACCAAGGAAACTCATCACATCCTTCCGACTTTTAGGAGGAGGCAAGTCTTGAATAGCCTTTATTTTTGAAGGATCCAATTCTATGCCTTTCCTACTCACAATGAAACCTAGCAACTTCCCGGCAGGGACACCGAATGCACATTTAGCAGGATTTAGTTTCAGATTGTATCTTCTCAATCTGTCAAAGAACTTCTTCAAATCTGTCAAGTGATCCGAGCTCTTCCGTGACTTGATAATGACATCATCCACATAGACTTCAATCTCTTTATGGATCATGTCATGGAAAATGGTAGTCATAGCTCTCATGTATGTAGCTCCTGCATTCTTGAGTCCAAAAGGCATTACCCGATAACAATATGTTCCCCAGGGCGTGATGAATGCTGTTTTCTCAGCGTCTTCCTCGTCCATCAAGATCTGGTGGTAGCCTGCGAAGCAATCAACAAATGACTGCAACTCGTGCTTTGCACAACTATCGATAAGGATGTGAATGTTTGGGAGAGGGAAATCATCCTTCGGGCTAGCCTTGTTGAGATCCCGATAATCCACACATACTCTGATTTTCCCGTCTTTCTTTGGCACCGGTACTATGTTGGCTAACCAAGTGGGATATTTTGTGACTCGAATGACATTGGCGTCAAATTGCTTGGAGACTTCTTCCTTAACTTTCAAACTCAAATCAGGCTTGATCTTTCTTGGCTTTTGCTTTACCGGAGGACAATCTGGATCAATTGGCAGCCTATGTGAAACAATGTCTGTGCTCAGACCCGGCATATCATCATATGACCATGCGAACACGTCTATGTATTGTTTCAAAAGATCAATCAATTCTTTCCTTTGGGCTGGGGTCAAATGGACGCTGATTCTTGTTTCCCTCACCAATTCTGAATCTCCCAAGTTTATCGTCTCAGTTTCATCCAGATTTGGCTTTGCCTTATTCTCAAAGTGTTCTAATTCTTCAGTCAACTCTTCAGGCTGCATATCCTCTTCATATTCTTCAAAGTCTTGTTCGCTATTTGGAATTTGTTCGCTTGTTTCATTACATGTCATATTTAGAGTATTGGCAGATTTGTTAGTTTGCTTGCTGAAAAAAAAGAAAGGACAAATTAATTAATGAAGACAAAGTTGAAATATTTTAAGAAATAAAAAAAACCATAGTTTGGATTTGGCATTTAAGCTTTCAAAAATGGAGGCAAAACACATTAAGTTTATAAGCACGATTCAGGCCTCAATTTTGAATCGTGTCGTTCAAAAATATTAATACAATCATCTACCAAGACTCCCGGAGAACCGGGGATGGGGTACAAGTCCAATTGTTCAAAGCAGCTCCAGGTTCAGCATCCCAGATGGTTGGGGTCTCGGTGCAATCCTCCAGAATCACATTGCATTCAGCTTCTTCCTCAGTAATGAACAGGTTTTGGAGTCCTTCCACGAGGTCGTCTTCAACAGCTTCCTCTGATACCTGAGCAACAATCGCCTTGGAAAATGACTGATCCAAGAGTGGGATAGGCTTTGGCAAAGGAATGTCACCTTTTCTTTTAAGACTAGCCGATGAGACTTCATTAAGAGCAGGCACGTATCCAAGACCAAAAGTATCCCTCTGACCACGCAGGTGAATTGGCTCCACTATTCCATCTAAGTTCACTCCAAGACCTCGACCAGGCATAAAACCATTCTTCAACATTTCCCAAGCCACCATAATAAACACACGTGGCAACTCCACCCTTTTAACTTGAGTAGTACACATAATTTCTGTAACATAAAAAGCAGATCCATCTAGCTTTTCCATGCGCTCAATAGCAGAAACTGAGTTTTCGTGGTAGATCGAATTATTGCACTCTCCATGAATCACAACTTCGTGATAATCCCAAACAAATTTCAAAGTCTGATGCAGGGTAGAAGGAACTGCTCCAGCCATATGAATCCATGGCCTTCCCAGTAACAAATTATAGCTAGCAGATATGTCCAACACTTGGAATTCCACCGTGAACTCCACAGGTCCAATTTGTAGCGCCAAATCAATTTCTCCCATGACTCCTCTTTAGGTCCCATCAAAGCCTCTAACCCTCACATGACTTTCACGAACTTTTCCAATGTCAATTCTCAAGGCCCGAAGGGTAGTGAAAGGACAAATGTTAACAGCTGATCCATTGTCAATCAAAACCTTAGAAACAAACTTATCTCTGCACTTGATGGTAATGTTCAATGCTCTATTATGCCCCAAACCTTCAGGAGGCAACTCATCTTCATGAAAGGAGACTTTGTTAGCTTCCAGAACTTGCCCTACCATAGCTGAAAAATTCTCGCTAGTGGTCTCAGCTGATACATAAGCTTCGTTTAGTACTTTCACCAAAGCACTCCTATGAGTTGCAGAATTCAATAACAAAGATAATAAAGAGATTTGTGCGGGAGTTTTCTTCAGCTGCTCTACCACAGAATACTCCTTAGTAGGCATTTTCCTCCAAAACTCTTCTACTTCAGCTTCTGTCACAACCCTTTTTTGGTTGTTTGGTGCTCCTCGTATAATTTCCTCAGGAATATAACAACGTCCAGATCTTGTCATGCCAGCAGCAGCAGTTTCTACCACTATCTTTCCTTTTCCTTTGTCCCTTGCACCAATTGGATAATCCCAAGGAACTGCTTTGGTGTCAAAAGAAAGCGCTTGAGCAACTAAAGCTGTGATCTTGGGCTTGGGAGTGAGAACTTCTACTTCAACGGGTGCTCGCACCTCAACTGTGATTATGGGAGCAATGAAAGCTGATGTTGCGACTTTCCCTTCATCTTTGACTGGTACAATAGTCCCTTCCAAATTGCAATCTTCATCAAGGGTAATCATGTTCACATTGACATTACCGTGATTTGGCAGAGGATTGTTGGTCACATTAGGGGGAGCTCCCTTGAGCTGAATAACTCCTTCTTTGATCAACGCTTCAATCTTGTCTTTGAGAGTAAGGCAATTCTCAGTGTCATGGCCAGCAACTCTAGAGTGGTAGGCACAATGTTTAGTCTCGTCATACCATCCAGGGAGGGGGTTGGGAATTCTTCCTTGGATCGGTTGGAGTACCCCTGCGGTTCTCAATCTTTCATATAGTTGGGATAAGGGTTCGGCTAGAGGTGTATAAGTTTTAACTGGCCTTCTTTCATAGTTTGGGCGTGGTCTGGGTGTATTTGGAGGACAAATTTGTTGTTGGTAATGGGGTTGAGGAGTATAGGTAGGCTGGTATTGTGGTGGACTTTGATAGGCAGGTGCTCGAGGTGGACAATATGCTGGTTGGGTGGTGTAAACTGGATATGAAGCAGGTGGAGGTTGGTAATAAGGATGAGGAATTTGGGTGTATTGGCTATAAGGTAGAGAATGGGGTAATGGGTTTTGATATGTTAGCATCTGGTCTGGCCTACGCTCCTGGATAGTCATGACAGAAGACACTCCATCTTTCTTCTTCTTGTTCACTCCCCCGATTAAATTCGACTGAATTGCCTTACTCGTTGCTTGTAATGCTGCCAAATTAGTGATCCTTCCAGTTTTGATACCTTCTTCAACAAATTCTCCTATCCTTACAACTTCAGAAAACTTCTGTCCCACCACACTTATCAACTTGTCATAATATGTTGCATCTTGTTGAGATTGTACAAAGACAGAAGTCATCTCACTTTCTGCCATCGGAGGTTGAACTTTTGCGGCTTCTGCTCTCCAACGCATGGCGTACTCTCTGAAAGTTTCTGTCGACCTCTTATCTAATTTTGATAAATAGAACCTATCTGGGATGACCTCAGTATTAAACTTGAACCTGTCCATGAATTCCTGCGCCAAAGCACTCCAACTTCGCCATTTCTGTGGATTTTGGCTTGTGTACCAATCAAGGGCTTCTCCTGTCAAACTCCTTATAAACAGCTTCATCCTAATGGCTTCATCTTTACCTACTCCAACTAGCTTGTCACAGTACGACCTTAAATGAGCTCTAGGGTTTCCTTTTCCATCAAATATATCAAATTTTGGCACCTTATACCCTGCGGGCAAATCCACGTCAGGATGAACACATAAATCCTCATACTCAAGCCCTTCACATCCCCTGTGGACTTGGATGCTTTTGAATGCTTCCTTCAGACTGCGGATCTCCTTTGCTACATTCTCATCTACTTTAGACCTTGCTTCCCTCTCCATCTCCTCATATGGATCAACTTCTATCATGGTTGGCATTGGGGTAGGGAAAGGGTGAGCTCCCGCTACATATACCGGTGGCACATATTGCGTGTTAGGAATTGCAGTGTGTGCCGCCGGTATGTGTTGGGTCGCTTGATAGTTTTGGACAAGTGGGGAGGTTTGGGTAAATGGAGCTTGGATAGGTAGGGTAGTTTGGGTAAGTGGAGCTTGGGGAACATACGGATTAGTGAAGGGTAATGGATTGGTTTGTTGCGAGTTAGCTTGTTGTGGGTTAGGAGGCGGATTGGTAGCAGCTGGGTTGGTTTTGTTAACAGGTGGAAAAGTAGGTGGAATAGCGGCGTTTGTTCCATATTCGGGAAGTGGTGTGTTCAGGCTAATAGAGAGTTTGGTAAGGTTTCGAAGTCGATCAATTTCGCTTTGCATATCAGCCATTTGTTGTATCATATGGGCGATGTGTTCATCCTGAAGGGTTGCGTTTCTCCCCTCCGAAGTCTCAGGATCGTCTCTAAGAACGGTGATAAGCCCTAAGCCAGCCTGGTCAGATGCACTTGAATCAGTCATGTTGGTGGATGCTCGTGCTTTGGATCTCGTAAAGTATGGGTGATCCGCCAGTTCGCAGTCAACGTGAATCAACCTTTTTTGGGGGGAAATAATTAAAGCAAAAATAAAAACCTTCAAGAGAAAAGAAAAATATCAGTATAAAGCAGTAATTATTACTTCAAGATAATAATAGCAATTACGCAAATAATACATACATATCACATAGCAGCAAATCACATAGTAAAGGAAAATTAAAACGCGTTCTAATATGCATGGGGCCTCTTTTATGCCAGAGGTGGGCCTAAGCGCCAAATATTTGAGATTATGATAAATTGATCCAAGCTTTAATTAATAACAATACTTGAGTTTGGAGTTAGATAATAAAATAACAAACATCTTCATAGAAATAGTGCAAATTAACCATTACATCAAGTCTAAATGAAATGAAAACAACATAAAGGGGATACAAGATAACAAGGGGGAATCCTAGTTACTAAATCAAGTCTTCATGCTCCTCCGAGGTACTGCTCCAAAGATCCAGGGATGACTTGTGACAGCATTTCAGGTGTGACAACGAGATTTTCATACAACAGATTACGTGCCCACTCAGCTTCCGTCGAATCCTCGAACCCAAATGCTTGTCCTTGAGGGCTAGAGTTCACGTCATAGTTTGCCACTAACCAAGCGTAATACTCTGGAGTGCAGGGTGCTTGTCCATTAGGCACCTCAATCGTCATCAAATTTCCCCATTGTTGAAGCAACTCTCTTGCTCTAGGAATCTCATAGAGCGGCTCGAAATCAACCTCGGATCTACCCATGTCTGAACGAAGTGGAATGACTTGACACTGTCCAAATTGTCGAAGAACTCGAATAGGAGCATATGGTTGAAGACCTTTCAAACCGATGAGCTCAATGTAGTATTGCTCACGCCCCCTAATGACAGCAACTCGGGGTAATAACCATGAATACCTCCATTGGATTTGACCGCCAGTGAGCGTGCTCATATACGCGTACCAATCCTCAGTACCAACAGGAGATATGAATAGTATCATCCTTTGTTGATGAGAGTCTATCCTGTTAGGTCTGCTCAAGACTGCGTCAATCCTATCAGGACGTCTATAAAAATGTTCAACAGCCCAAATTTGGAGAAGGATATTACAACCTTCGAAGAACCTCCTTCCTCTATAACACTTGGATAGCGCCCTTAGCATCTCCGCAACAATCATCGGAACCAGTGTAACTTCAGAATTATCGACCCCTTTAAAGAGTGCTCGGACTATGGAACTAATGCAAGTGCCAATTTTTCCATTTTCCAAGGGGAAAACTAGAGTACCTAGCAAAGCAATGGCAAAAGCAATAGGGCGTTTCTTTCTCCATTTTTCGGCGGAGCAAGAAAATTCCTTATGGAAAACTTCATGACCATCTTTGCGACCAAATCTTTCAAACAAATAATCCAGAGAAATCCATTCCCGATCCAAACATGCAAGCTTAAGGTTGTTTCTGAGCCCAAGATATTTGAGAAATTTCTTTCCGGACTGCTTGTGGGGTAGAATCATACCCCTCCCCTGGTACTTCAAATCAGTAAAGCCACCAATTTCTTCAATTGTAGGAGTCAACTCAAAATCATTGAACCTAAACACAACTCTTTCGGGATCCCAAAACTTGATCAATGCCTTGATCACGTGTCTGTCCAGAGGGATGTAAATCAATGAGGTCAAAAAACTCAAGCATCTCCTAATTTCATACCCATGTTCCATCTTGATGTTCTCCCACCATTTTCTTAGCTTGTGAGGCACAACGACAACCATTTGAGTGTTAGCAAAAGCTGGCACGTTTTCCATTCTAGCAACCTATAATAAAATACAACATAAGCAAATGCATTTCCAAACTCAAATTTAGTTAAATTTTCACTTGGATCACTTTATCATTATCACATAGCACATAATATGAGTGGTCGCCATTGGGTCGTAAACCCGTTTGACATAAAGGCTTTCTCTAAATTTGTGGAATGACCCCGAGAGTCAAACCACCTAAGGCTTATGCATGCATGACCTAAATCAAGGGTGGTAGAGCTCTATCTTAAGTTTTCTAAGATTTGGGTAGACTCGGACTTGAGATTTTCCTATGTGAGAAGGTACGTGGTCACACGGTAGTAAAACTATCCGCTCACCCCACGCATGCACCAACTCTCTAAATATAAGATGTTTGAAAGAATTTTGGAGAAGTGAAAGGACATAACTCGCGTGTACAATGTGTGTGAAAGTGTCAAGTTTCCAAAAGTGGAGGAAATATGAACGGAATGACAGTTTAAATAAAGCGGTAACACGTAAGGCAATTCATATAAAATAGTAGCAAATAAACAATTTATATCACATAAAAATAAATAAAACTTCAAGCAATTAAAGTAAAACAAACAAATACAAAGTGCTTTAATTATTAACCTAAGTTTATTATGGTTTAGAACCTAAAATCCCCAGTGAAGTCGCCAAGCTGTTATACCCCATTTTAACCGAGGTCGAAACGGTGTACAACGTATTGAAAACTTCTAAATTAAATAAAAGGAAGTCGCCACCTAATTAGTCTTACGGTGAATTAGGACACCTATAATTAACTATGCGATTAAAGCAAACAAAAGACTTCATTTTTTAGGTCTACTAAACTTAAGGTTCTAAGTAAGGATTCTAACTATTCTAAAGAGAAGGTATTAAGCATTCTTTAAAATCCGCGGAATTACGGTTAACCGGCTAAACTTAGGTTAATCTAATTAAAATCAACAAATTAAAAATAATCAAATTTTAGACTCAAAGAAATCTTTGAAAGATGATAGCACTTCAAAATTAAATATCTACTTAATTCTTATAAGGAAAAAGTCTAGTCATTTTAACCAAATTTTTGCCACAATTAATTAACTAACTTGATATAATTTTAAAATAAATAACAAGTAAATTATCTAAAGTGCCTCCTACTTCTATTTGAGAAAATATACATATAACACCTTAAATGTGATAAGAAGAGATAACTTGTGAAAATTCTTTAAAGAATGAAATGTAGGAAAATTAAATAAATGATATTAATAATAGTGAAGGCAAAAGTATGTAGAAAATAATTTTATTTATACTTAGAAAAGTGCGTTGAATCAAAATAACCAAAAAATTAAGTATCAATTAAGTTAACCGAAAATATTTAAAGGATATGCAATTTAACTAATATAAAACTACGTTTTT
>QJPP01006932.1:0-74137 GCA_003996215.1 Jaltomata sinuosa
AAACTAAGACTCATCATGTAGTTTAGATAAACCTTTCGAAGAAAATCTCAAGTCTGATTTCTAGAGCGGAGCATTAGTTCTTAAAAGAGAGTTATATCCTTTAGAGGACTTCGAATGAACAACATATTGATTACGATGCCGTTGTTTGTCACGCCATAACGCCTCCTATAGACGAGACATCTAAACAACAAGAATCTAAGAAAAAGATCACCATAACAGAGAGAAATCATATAACTTTGATAAACCATTATTATCCAAATAAGTTTGTTATAAAACTTGAAAAGAACAAAAGAAGAAAAAAAAAAACGATGCATTAAAGCTTATATATAACTATCTCTATATCTATCTACATGGCCGAAACAGAGGAGATTTTTTTATAAATAAATATCCAAGTAACATGCTACAAAAATAATAGTATATGAACATATCCCTTTTTAGTCTAAATAAAATATTGACAAAGAACTTAAGAGAAAAGTTGCTATTTAAACAGATTCGGCAGATTCTTCCAGAACACACATATTGCTAATGCTATGAGTTTCCTTTCTAAAAAAAAAAAAAATTCAAAGGACATCAGTTCAAAAGAGTCATAAACATACTTGTTATATCCAACATGTTTTATGTAATCAAGAGAAAGATAAACCTTATAACATTGTTTCTACATAAAGGTCTTGATGGCAAAGAAAGAAGAGAAAATAATACTACAAATTAAGAGAAATAAGGTCATGTTTTCACCTGTTTCGGAGCAGCAAACTTGGAGCATTCTTGACCACGGATCTACACTCGAAACTCGACGAAATCAAACCAACAAATGCGACAAGAACTCCAGAACAAATAAGAGATCCAAGGAGCAGTTGTTCATGAAAAAAAGAAAACTTTATGGTTGTTTGGATAGCTGAAAACTGATCCCCGAAATGCTCTCCAACCCTTGGTATTTAAAGGAGCTAAGCTAGGGTTCATGGGGAGATTTTGGGCGGGATTTTGAGTTTGAACCTTTGAGAGAGGGCAGACAACTTACACGTTTTTTGGCCTCTGATTTTCTCTGCCATGGCCAAAAGCTTTCTCGTTTTTGCCAAGGTTGAATCAAAGTTCTCCTCAAAATAGTGCACCTCATTCTGATACCAAAGGATTCGCAAAGATTTGGGTATGAAAATGGGAAGTCCTCTCTATGTCCACGCCAAGAAAGGACGGAGAGAGAGATCGTTTTGCTCGGAATGGAGCATACAAGCTTCTGGAGGTTAGCTTGGCTGGATGAAATTTTGTCACAAATGGGGAAAAATGCCAAAACTCCTCTGCCATGGTGCAGAGGAAGAGAAACGAATGGAAAGGGAAAGGAGAGAGTGAGGAGCGGCTGGTGTTTGCTTTTAGGGTTTCGAGGGTATTTAGGGTATTTCAGGTAGCTTAAGTGAGGGTAAAATAGGTAGTTCAAGCAAAATGGAGTGAGTTGGATTTTGGGATGAGTTTGACCGACCAATAAAAGAGCGACACGTGGCGGAGAAGAGGCTAGGCGTGTGGAAAGTGTGGGAAAAGTGTGGGAGGCGTGTGTTTATGACTGTTGGGCGCTTACGTGGCGCTTACGTGGCATCCACGTGGATTAAAACGTATTCAATTAAATAAATTATTTATTTAAAAGATAATTATAAAAATATTAGGCAAAAATCAATATCGTAAGAATTACGATAACATTTATAAAAGTTAGAAGAAAAAATAAAAGTATTTGTAGGAAATGGGAGCAAATACGGAAACGGAAGGAAACACGAGAAAAAAGGATTCTGCCTAAGAGTGACGGCCTGAGTGACGGTCCGTCACGTGTGCGACGGTCCGTCACATTGACCGTCAAGGAGAGGGAAGACACTGTCTAGGGGTGACGGCCGCCGTGACGGTCCGTCAAGGTGGTGACGGTCCGTCACACCCCACCGTCGCACCATGGCAGCACAGAGGCAGTGCCACTGCCTTAAGGTGACGGTCCAGGCGACGGTCCGTCACTGGCTTGACGGTCCGTCAGCCTGGCCGTCAAGTTAGCAAAGAAGGCAGTGCCACTGCCTTAAGGTGACGGTCTGAGTGACGGTCCGTCACATGTGTGACGGTCCGTCACATTGACCGTCAAGGTGGTGACGGCCTCCGTCCTTTGCTAAATTAAAAATAACGAGCACGCTGCTAGATTTATAAAAATAATAACAATAACAAAGTGATAATAATAATAGTAGTAGAACTATATTGATAATTTCACACAAAAAAAAAAAAAAAAGACGATAGCAATACATAGATTTCTAAAAAATATAAAATAACTTGTATGCATTATTTGAAGCATAAAGAATTAATCGGAAAGAAAGATGGGACAAAATTAGGTGTCAACATAAGATATAATCTGAGGATATTTAGTCCATTTGGGGTTGATTTTGTGTTTGTGTTATTATTTTTAGACCAAGATCAAGCTAAAGCTTCACAAAAAGGGAAGACTCAGGTTCAGTAGAGCATTCGGGCTTGATTTCGAGGTAGGTGATAGTTGAATTGTGTCCCTGATTACGTTATGCATGCATGTTAACTATTTTGTTAGTATTGCTTGTACGTTTCATGTTTTAGGGGATAAAGAAATGAATGTTAAGGATATATGGTTGTCAATCTCATGCAATGAACTGTCATAAATACTTGTTGGTTTTACAAGTGTGAGTTATTTTTTATTGTGGTTGTGATTGTTGTGATGTCTGTGACTTTTGATTGACTTGGGTACTATACCTGGTATAATTCATTGGTTAGCTCAGGTGCCATGCCTGGTACGAGATATCTACCAGTTGGCTCGGGTACCACACCTGGTACAGGTTCTATTATGGTTGGCTCAGATACCACGCCTTGTACATTTTTGGTTGTGCTTCTGTGTGTTGGTTTCATGAGTGAACTGAGTTTATTTCTTGTGACGTAATTATTACATGTTAGTCTACGAGTGACCAGATTATTATGTTTAAATACTGGAGTGGTTCTTGTGTAGACCGAGATTGCATGTTAAACAACATAGATGATGTCTTAGTGATCCTTGGGTGGTCTGACTTACTTGAAAGGTGTGTGGAATCGCATATATTGTTGTTTTTGTGATGTTGGACATGTCTCATGTGATTGTTAAGTCAGTTTGATGACTGAGAGTCTTGTTTATATTCATTGACTTGGGTTATACATGTTTTGTCCTATTTTACTAAGTTATAGTTATATGTTCATATTTCGTATATTTGGAGCTGACCAATGATCCTACCAGTACACTGTTATTTTTGTGTACTGATACTGCACTTGCTCTTCTTTTGTTGAGTACAGGGCATATTCCGGTGGCTGCTGTGCGACCTCAATTGTGATACGGATGTTTTTTGAATCTAAGGGTGAACTATTTCTTCCAGACTGCCATGGATTCATATATGCTCTCTAGTCCATTGTTCGGACTTAGCTTCCTTTTGTTTAGGGTTGCATCCATGTATTCTAGAATATGTTAGATATTTTGGTACACGATATTGAGATTCTAGGGGGATTAATTCCACAAGTTTTTCTGTTAACGATTTTAGTAATGAATCTTGGCTTTAATTAATGCAAACTGGTTTTTAGTTGTTTAGATGGTTAAGTGTTGGCTTGGGTAATTGGTTCTCCCACCAGGGATTTAGTGTGGAGTGCCTCTCACAGTGGTTTAGGTCGTGATAAACTTCAAATGATCACTCCTCCTAGAATATGAAGAGTTACATGACCCATTACACAAATTAAAGGTCTTCGAGTCTTCTTTCCAATGCCACCGACCGTTTATCCATCCAAGCCCTGAGTAAAAATTTATGATCATTTTACTAACATGACACAGTGCAGTGAACTATAATGAAACATTGGCCGCATTTTGCATTGTGTGGGCTGTATTTTAGCCTATGAGAAGTCATTAAAAGGTCATTTTGTTCTGATACCCCTAAGAAGCCCCTAACCTGATTATTTAACTCCTAAAAGGCCCTAATCAGTCAAAAGTTCATCAGTTATTTTCTCTCTCCTTTCCCATACTTCAAGGCTCAAAGGTTTATTAGAAATCAAACGTAGGATTCTTCCAAGCAAGGTTCTCTCAAGTTTCTTGATTTCCCAGGTATGTAAAGTTAATTCTTCAGAGTGAAAACCCCATACTCCCTACAACCAAGTTCAATTTTAGTTTCGTTTCATGAATCAAGTTAGGATTTTTGAGAAGTCAAGATCCTTAAAGTTAAATCCCTTATCTCTTGATACAAGTCTTTGCATATTCCACACTTATTATCAGAAATTTTATGAATTTGAATTCCCTTTCATGAATTGATTTCTAGTTCATGTCTATTAAATTTTTCAAGAATCTTTGTGAATTTCCTCTTATGAATTTGAAAGTATATTTGATGTTTTAAAGGACTGATGAAATTTCCCCTGAAAGTTTGTTAGAAAGTTACAAGTTTATATTCATGAAAAGTTTATAAAAATTTTTTTGTCTTAAGAAGAGAAGAAGTTTATCGTATCTTGAAAGTTAAAGTTCAAAAAAATTAAAGAGATTTAGAGACAATGCTCACGAAAATAGATATGTACATGATACGATATTTGAGTCAAGCATGATGTTCAGAAATATTTTAAGACTATATTATAAGTAGTTAGTATATTTTGGGAGGACTATTTAACAGTGAAATGTGTATGGATTTAGACAACACATATTCCAAAACTATGTTGCCACTGTAGGTTAGTATCATCTGTAAATAGGGAAACTCCTTTATTATTTATAGCCTTCTAGCTCAGCTTTGGAATCCCCAGATTATGTTTTATCTTATACCCCGATAAGGTATAGGATGGCTCTGCCAACGGGGGAAAGTCGTTGAGTTCTAGCAACTTGGACAAGACATTGTAATCCATGACACTCACATGATTTATATCAGTTAAGAAAGACTTCCTAAAAAAACTTACCTATTTTCAGATAAGATATGATTGGCCGAGGCCACCACTTTAAAGAGTGTTTTTATGAAGCATTGTTTTCAAGTCTTGTTTAGATTTCAGTTAATCAGTTTCCAGTTTCAGTTTTAAGAAAGTTTTATCTCCATTACTTTAAGTTTCAACATTCAGGTTAGCCATCCTTCTTTTTATTTAGTTATTCAGTCTTGTTTTATGATTATGTTATTTATGTCTCAGTTTTCCAGCTTTATCAGTTCCAGATATACTATTTCACTCGACTGCTTTATATGCTAGTATATTCAAAGTACTGATGTCTCTTTTTGGTGCTCCATCATTTTATGATGTAGCCCGTAGCTTACAAATATGCAGGTTCATGCACAGAATCTTAAGTAGGCTATGATATTAGCTTGAGTGAGTTCTCATTGTTCCTGAAGACTTGTCAGTAGTTCAGTTATCAGTTGTCCTTTTACATAAAGGTAGTCAATCTCAGTATATAGTAGAGGATTCATATACATAGTCAAGTCAAGTCAGGTGTAACCAGTTTTAAACATTTATAATATTTCTATTGATAAAAGTTAATACTATTTTATTTCATTTTGTTTATAAAAGTTAGCCCATGCTTTTAACTTCCACATTTTATCAAAGTTTAGCTTTATTAGTTTCATGTCAGGCCAAGTGGTTCTTTGGGCCACTTCTGATTTTGAGTGCTTGTCACGTTCAGGGTTTAGGCTCAGGGTGTGACAAACTAGGTATCAGAGCCTAGAGTTCAAGTGTCCTAGGGAGTCTATGAAGCCGTGTCAGTAGGACTTTATTTATGGTTGTGAGGGCTCCACTTCTATAAATGAGAGACTACGATTATTTAAGAAAAGTTTCTCACTCTTTCTTAATCTAGATGTAATTAAGTTGCCCCCTAAGAAACTTGTGAAAATTCGTGCATTGCTCATAAATTCCTCCAACTATGCCTCATCTTCGAAGTGGTAGAAATAATAAAGCTCAAATTCCTATCAAGGTGGTTTACTCAAATAGAACTAGCAGTGTGTTAATAGACTGCAAAAGGGCTTGAGAGTTTAATGAGATTAAGTTTTTATAAAGAAATAGGGTAACCCGAGGTAGTTGTGGTTGAATGAGATTCTAAGTCTGAAAGTACTATGTATGCCTAGTTAGTACTTTTGAGTTGTTAAGTGTGGAGAAGGCTAATTGTGTATTATATGGATACCTTAATAGTTAGAGTAAAGGGAATTGCTAATAAGCATTGTTGAGACTCTTAGAATAAGTTTTAATCTTTTTATATAGGTGGCTAGAGTATTAGGGGTATGCTTCTAGTAAGACGGTAAGAGTGTAAATCCTTTAGTGAAAGCCTTAAAAGTAAAAGAAAAAGTTAGGAGAGGTCTCAAAAAAGAGTCTAGCAAGAACTATAGTATCTTCGGGTGGAGTTTTTAGAGAGAGTTAATGCATACTTGTGAATAGTGATACCACGACTGTGAAGGGTATTGTATTTATAGATCAATTTTGATAATATGTACGCAGACTTAGGGTATTAACCTTTGAGCTAAGGCGGAGATGTTGAGGTGATGAGAAAAGACTAGTCTAGAGTTTCAGAGAGTTTAGCTTCTAGAGAAGAGCCTTGAATAGACCGTGGCTCATTCGTACCTATGTATTTTTCCCTGTACTTCAATCTCGACGACACTCTACTCTAGCCTTGTATAGTAGCATCGTTCTCATGACTTGGATTCATGCCCTATCCACTGAGTCCCAATTCATGTCCAGTCCTTAAAAGAAGAATTAATAGTTCTACTATTGTAGTAGATCCCAAAGCTCACGTTCCGTGTGTTTTATGTTGTAGCTCCATGCTTAAAAGAACTCGCGCTTATTTACTCTTTAGTAGATTCTATGATCCTTGAGTTGTTTCAGCTTAGTTCATGTGAGTAAGTAAAATTCCAGTCAACGAATATGCTAGTGGTTTGATTCATACGTTCATTTTAGCATTGTCCATCATTTGAAGATGAATGATCCCAAGAGGGAGATATTGTAACACCCCAAACCATTCTTCGTATGTGTATAGGCCTGAATCCGATGATTTTTAATTATAAGTAAGTTTTAAGACCAATTCTCTAGAGTGCTAAGTGCTTTGGATGTGAATTATAGTCATAAGAACCTCTATCACAAAGTTAAGTAGAGAGTCTTTCTAACCGGTTAAGTTTTCGTATAAGTTCTTACTAGGATCAACTTCAAATGATTAGTCCTCCTAGAATATGAAGAGTTACGTGACCCATTATCCACCAAATTAAATGTCTTTGAATATTCTTTTCAATGCCACCAACCGTTCATCCATCCGATCCCCGAGTAAAAACTTATGGTCATTTTACTAACATGACGCAGTGCAATGAACTGTAACGAAATGCTGGCTGCGTTTTGCAACGTGCAGGCCGTATTTCGGCGTACGAAAAGTCAATAAAAAGGTCAGTTTTGTCCTTATACACCTAAGAAGCCCCCCAACCTGATTGTTTAACTCCTAAAAGACCCTAATCAATCAGAAGTTCATCAGTTAGTTCCTCTCTTCCTCTCCCAAACCCAAGGCTCAAAGGTTTACAAGAAATCAAACATAGGATTCTTTCAAGCAAGGTTCTCTCAAGTTTCTTGGATTTTCAGGTATGTAAAGTTAATTCTTCAATGTGTGAACCCCATCCTCCCCACAACCAAGTTCAATTTCAGTTTGAATGTACGAATCAAGTTAGGGTTTTTGAGAAGTCAAGATCCTTAAAGTTTAATTCCTTGTCTCTTGATACAAGTCTTTGAATATTTCATGCTTATTATTAGAAATTCTATGAATTTGGATTCCTTTCCATGAATTGATTTCTAGTTCATGTCTATTGAATTATTCAAAAATCTTTGTGAATTTCCTCTTATGAATTTGAAAGTCTATTTGATGTTTTAAAGTATTGATTAAGTTTTTCCTGAAAGTTTGTTTAAAAGTTACAAGTTTATGTTCATAAAAATTTTATAAAAAAATCTTTATGCCAATATCATATCGTGAAAAGATAAGAAGTTTATCGTATCTTAAAAGTTAAAGTTCAGAAAAGTTAAAGAGATTTAGAGCCAAGTGTCACGGAAATAGATATGTTCATGATACGATATTTGACTCAAGCATGATTTTCAGAAATTTTTTAAAACTATATTATGAGCAGTTAGTATATTTTAGGAGGACTATTTAGCACCAAGATAGATATGAGTTTAGACAACACATGCCCCAAAACTACGTTGCCACCGTAGGATAGGATCGTTCACATATACAACGACTCCTCTATTATTTATAGCCTTCAGGCTTAAATTTGGGATCCCTAGATTATATTTCGTCTTATACCCCAGCAAAGTATAGGATGACTCAGCCAACGGGGGAAAGTCGTTGGATTATGGAAATGTGAATAAGACGTTATACTCCATGAAGCTCACATTGTTTATGTTGGTTAAGAAAAACTCCCTAAAAAGAAAACTTACCTATTTTTAGATAATATATGATTGACTGAGCCACCAGTTTAAAGAGAGTTTTTATGAAGTTTTGTTTTCAAGTCTTATTTAAATTTCAGTTAATCAATTTCCAGTTTCAGTTTCAGTTTTGTGAAGTAGTTTTAATAAAGTTGTGTCTCCATTAATTTAAGTTTCAACATTCAAGTTAGTCATCCTTCTTTTCAGTTATTCAGTCTCGTTTTATGATTATGTTATTTATGTCTCGATTTTCTAGCTTTATCAGTTTCAGACATTAGTACTATTTCACTTTACTGCTTTACATGCCAGTACATTCAAAGTACTGACGCCTCTTTTGGCGCTACATCATTTTATGATGTAGCCCCCAGTTTACAGATATGCATGTTCGTGCACAGACTCTTCAGTAGGCTATGTGTCATACCCCGAGGCTACCCCCTAGACATAACACGGGATCCAGAGTACAAGTGCTCTAGATTAACCCTTGGTCATAGCGTACTCAAGCAAAACAATAGATAAGCGGAAGCATAGTAAGAAGATTCAAAATCAAACATATAGATAACCGAGTCAAAAGACATACAACTCAAAGGAAGAGACTCGAATACTGTCTATGTATGAAAAGCCTCTACACATAACATAAGGAGTTGCTAGGACAAGACCCTAGCTAACTCAAAGTACAAAAGAAAATAACCATAAACTAGCTAGGATAATAACTAGCCCTCGGACTATGAAGACTCACCAACAACGAACTGGGAATGGCCTGAAATCTCTAGCCACGTGTCTAAGGGAAGGAGCCTGAATCTGCATCATCAAGAGGATGCAGCGCAAAATATGCGTCAGTACTATAGGATGTACCGAGTATGTGAGACATGCATAATCATGATGAAAACATGCTGAAAACGTGCTTAAAACTGAGTTCATGCATAAAAGGGATATCATAAGTAAATATCATAACTTGAATGGTAAACATGAGATAAGAGTCAAAACTTCAAAATAGATTTCATAAGCTTAAACAAATCAAAACATTCATTAGGGAGTTTCTTATAACCCACAATAGATCATGCGAGCTACTTGGAATCTAACTATATAACCCTAGTTAGCAAAGCTGACTTGAACCGTGCCAAGGAACGAGTCACCATATCAAACTATATAACCCTAGTTGGCAAAGCTGTCCTAATGCCTGATAAGCACAGGACACCATGATCAATATATGGTACCACTCTCATAAGCCCATAGGGCACTTCATTTCATAACCTACGCTGGCAACGTAGTTTTGGACTTGGGTAATTGAACTCTCATCGCTCAGTGCTAAATACTACTCCCAAAATATATACATATAGCTCATAAGTTCATAGTAGCACAATCTCATGCCAAATCTTGTTGAAAAGCCTGAAAACACATCGGGCATCGTGCAATTCTCATATCATAAGTTCATGAAGCTTAGCATAGCCATAATTCAAAACATATTTTCTTTCTTAAATCATACTTGAAGAATTAGGCATGCAATTTCATAAATACATAAGGACATATTATTTAAACATGTAAACTTTCACTTTAAATCATGCAATTCAATAGAATCATGCTAGAAATAAATTTTGATGCATGGGATTTTGAAACCAATTAAGGAATCTTGATTAAATTATAAATAAACCATAAGAAATCATGAATTGATACATAGATGATTTCATAGGTATTCCCCAATTTAGATCAAAACCCTAATTTCACAAGTTCATAATTCAAAATAAGAATTGGGGGTTTTGGGCACAAGGTTGAAAGAAATCCATTGTTGAATACCCACATACCTTGATTGAAGTTAACCCACTTGAAATTGAAAAGAAAGGAGGCTTGATCTTGAGTCTTGAGACTTGGAACTTGAAAGAGTTCTTTCTCTTTTTAGGAGATGAATGGAGATTTTAGAAGGGACTTAGGCTAATGAGGGTGAAAACCTTCTAGAAATAGTCAAAACAACATTATTTAAGAGCTAAAAGGATGGGTAATAACTAAAATATCCCTGGGATGTAATTAGAAAAAAGCTAGAAAAAGTTGACTTTCAGGGACCACATATGGGTTCCACGGGTCATAGACCAAACCACGGCTCGTGGTTTCCATTTCGTCATTCCTGGCCAAAAGAACAAGCTGCAGAAGGCGGTCTAAGGGTCAACAGGACAAACCCGTAGAATGAATCACGGGTCGTAGACCTAAGTCGTAGTTCCAGGGGAACTTATCAACCCTCTGATCTGATTCCACGAGTTGACAGGATGCACTGTAGTCAGAACCATGGTTGGTAAAACCAATTTGTGGTTCTCAGACCAGAGGCTGAACCAGCAGAAGGCAACCACAGTTCCATTTCAGGACCTGTGGTTTAAACCACGGTCCGTGGTTTGGACCCGTAATTCCTGGAAACATGAAATTTTTAGAGTTTCAAACTTAGAAAGCTAGTTTGAATTCCGGGTTATTACAATATCTCCCCCTTGAGATCATTCATCCTCGAATGAAGATTAAACAAGGGAAACTGAAGAAAAAATATCCCAACCAGCAAGAAACATGGAAATTAAGGAATAAACATGAATACTGAACTTTTCAACTTAAAACATGATTGAATCAACTTCGAAAACATG
Organism: Jaltomata sinuosa; assembly: GCA_003996215.1. NCBI lineage: Eukaryota > Viridiplantae > Streptophyta > Magnoliopsida > Solanales > Solanaceae > Jaltomata > Jaltomata sinuosa. The sequence goes on from QJPP01006932.1 coordinate 11,007, forward strand.
AATGCATGATAAGATCATTAGAGAAACTGATGGAATAGGATCGGAGGAACATACTAAGGAGGAAACTATTACCTCACACTGAAGCAAAATCAGAAGGAAAGAGATGAGGGTACTTAGCATTCATGGATGATTCTGCTTCCAAGTAGCTCCCTCAGCTAGCTGGTTCCTCCAAAAGACTTTTACCGAAGCGACTTCTTTGTTTCTCAACTTTCGAATTTGACGATCAAGGATCTCCATGGGAACCTCCTCATAAGTGAGACTATCCTTCACACCCATACCCTTATAAGGGACAATCAAGGTTGGGTCAGCAACACACTTCTTCAATAAGGAAATACGGAAAATCGGATGAACCGCTTCTAAATCTGATGGCAAATCCAACTCATAAGCAATGCTACCAACTCTCCTCAGAATCTGATAAGGACCTATAAAACGGGGACTAAGCTTCCCTTTCTTTCCAAATCTCATCACACCCATCATTGGTGACACCTTCATAAAAACCCAATCATCGACTTCAAATTCCAACTCCCTCTTCCTCACATCCGCATATGATTTCTGTCGACTCTGAGTAGTCTTCAATCTTTCCCTAATCAGTTGAACCTTCTCCATGGTCTTATGAACCGAGTTTGGACCAATCAAGGCTGCCTCACCTACCTCAAACTAACCAATAAGAGATCTACATCTCCGACCATAGAGTGCCTCATAAGGAGCCATCTGGATGCTAGAGTGAAAACTGTTATTGGAGGCAAACTCGATAAGAGGTAAGTGATCATCCCAATTACCTTTGAATTCAATCACATAAGCTCTCAACATGTCCTCCAAAGTCTGAATGGTATTCTCTGCTTGGACATCTATCAGAGGGTGAAAAGTTGTGCTAAGATTCACCTGAGTACCAAGACCTCTCTAAAACGATCTCCAAAATTGTGAGGTAAACTGAGTACCTCTATCTGAAATGATGGACAACAGGACACCATGCAATCAGACTATCTCCAGAATGTAGAGTCTAGCATAATCATCCGCTGAATCCATAGTCTTAACAACCAAGAAGTGAAATGACTTTGTCATCCGATCGACAATCACCCAAATGGAATCATGTTGCCTTCGAGTACGAGGCAAACCTGTAATGAACTCCATATTGATCGCTTACCACTTCCAAGTAGGAAGGTCAATATCCTGAGTCATGCCACCCGGTCGCTGATGCTCTACCTTCACTTGCTGACAGTTGGGACACTTAGCCACAAAACTGGCTATGTCCCTCTTCATACCATTCCACCAATAGACTTCCCGTAGATCACGGTACATCTTGGTGGCACCAGGGTGAATGGAATATCTGGAACTATGAGCCTCAGTCAAAATCTGCTGTCTCAACCCATCTACATCTGGCACACACAGTAGACCCTGATAACGAAGCACACCATCTCCCCCTTTGGAGAAAACCTCAACTCTCTGCTGGTGGACTGCACCCTTTAGCTGAAGCAAAATAGGATCACTATCTTGATTTGCCTTCACTTCAGCTACAAAGGATGATTCGGAACCATTCTGAATAATAACAACACCTTCTGTCGAGTCCATAAGGCAAACTCCCAATCGAGCAAGCATATGTACCTCCTTAACCAATTCCTTCTTTCCATCTTCAACTGAATCTGCTAAGTTCATCCGCCACAAAATTTACCTTATTCGGGTGGTAAAGCACACTCATATCATAATCCTTAAGAAGCTCAAGCCATCTCCTTTGTCGCAAATTCAATTCCTTTTGAGTGAACGCATACTGAAAACTCTTATGATTGGTGAAAACATTCACATGCACACCATACAAGTTATGTCTCCAAATCTTCAAAGCAAAAACCACGACTTCTAGCTCAAGATCATGAGTATGGTAGTTCTTCTCATGAATCTTAAGTTGTCTAGAGGCATAAACAATCACTTTACCATGCTGCATTAAAACACAACCCAAACCAATCCTAGAAGTATCACAATACATAACAAGGTCATCTAGGGCCTCGGGTAGAGCCAACACTGGGGCTGTGGTCAATCTGGTCTTCAATTCCTGAAAGTTCTTCTCACATAGATCTGACCACTAAAATTTTACCTTCTTCTGAGTCAACCGAGTCAAAGGGGCAGCAATGGAAGAACCCTTCCACAAATCTCCTGTAGTAACCAGCCAAACCCAAAAAACTCCTAATATCAGACGGGGAAGTAGGTCTAGGACAGTTTTTTACTGCCTCAATCTTTTGAGAATCAACACGAATACCATCATGAGACATAATATAACCCAGAAAAACCACGGACTGCATCTAGAACTCACACTTGCTAAACTTAACAAACAACTGCCTATCCTTGCGAGTCTGCAACACAGCCTTCAAATGGTCCGCATGCTCCTTCTCACTCCGAGAGTAGATAAGGATATCATCAATGAAAACAATCACAAACGTATCCAAATACTGCTTGAACACACGGTTCATTAAATCTATAAAAGCTGCAGGAGCATTCGTTAGACCAAAAAACATCACAATAAATTCATAATGACCATACCGAGTTTTGAAGGCTGTCTTCAGAATATCGCACTCTCTAATACGAAGCTGATGATAACCGGATCTAAGGTAGATTTTGGAGAAGAAACTAGCACCCTGAAGTTAATCAAACAAGTTATCAATCCTAGGAATGGGATACTTATTCTTGATTGTGACCTTGTTTAACTGATGGTAGTCGATACACATTTTAAGAGAACCATCTTTCTTCCGAACAAACAAAACCGAGGCACCTCATGGAGAAATGCTAGGCCTGATGAAAACCTTATCAAAAAGATCCTTCAACTGATCCTTTAATTCTTTAAGTTCCGCAGGATCCATTATATAAGGAGGAATAGAGATAGGATTCATATCTGGGAGAAGATCTATCCCAAAGTTGATCTCCCGCTGGGGAGGGACCCTGGGTAAATCCTCGAGAAACACTTCTGGGAACTCATTCACAACAGGAACAGACTGAGGGGTAGGGTCCCGGACTCCGTGTCCATGACGCAAACTATGTGATAAACATACCCTTTAGAAATCATCTTCCTAGCCTTAAGATAAGATATAAAATGACCTTTCGAGGAAGGGGGCTACCTTGCCACTCTAAGACAGGTTCACTCAGAAACTTGAAACTAACAACACGAGTATGAAAATTAATAGAGGCATAACAAGCATACAATCAATCCATACCCAGAATAACATCAAAATCAGTCATCTCCAACTTTACTAAATCCGCTGAAGTGACTCTTTGAAGGACTGAGATAAGGTAATTTTGGTAGATTATTTTGGCTAGGACTGACTTACCAACAGGAGTATATACACTAAACGGTTCTAAAAGCAATTCAGGACAAATTTTGAATTTACATGCTACATAAGGGGTCATAAAATATAGGGAGGCTTCGGGGTCTAACAAAGCATACACATCTAGAGAGAAGGCTTTCAACACACCAGTAACAATATCATGTGAGCTCTCCTGGTCCTGGAAAGAGGACATAGCATAAAGGCAGTTCTAGCGCTGACCACCAGAATTAGAAGCGGTGCCCTGCTGGGCTGGTCAACTTCCTGGGGCTGTTGGAGCGGACTAAACCCTACTACCTCCCTTTCCCTTCTTAGCTGAAGGGCAATCCTTAATCTTGTGGCTAACCTGACCACATCCAAAGCAACCACCTGACCCAGCTAAATACTCATCAGGATGATTCTTCCCACACTTGGTACAAATGGGGAAAGAGGTCCCCCTTACACCACTACCTGAGAATAAGAGCCTGCACCTCTACCAGACTGATCATGATGGGGCCTGGAGGCCTGGGAAGAAGTATTGGCTGAAAAATGCATGGGTCCTAATGACCTCTTCTGAAAGGAAGAGCGATGTACGCCTCCGTACTTCTGATGGATAAACCCCAAACTCTCAGATCTGACTCTTTTTTTCTCCCTAGACATCTCCCTAAACTTCTCTCCCTCGATATGGTGAGCATGAGTCATCAGCCTAGAAATATTCATATCACTCAATAACATAGCAGACCTACACTCCTTCTTCACCATATCTGAAACCCCATAGATAAACTTACTCATTTGGTTATGCGGGTCAGCTACCATAGAAGGGGCATACCTAGACAACTGAGTGAACTTCAAACTGTACTCTTGGACTGACATAGACCCTTGTCTCAAGTTCACAAACTCCTCAGCCTTCGCTTGCCTCAACTCTCAGGGAAAGAATCGGTCAAGGAAGGCTCTCTCGAAACACTCCCAAGTCATAGAGACCACGTCCCTAACTCTAGCTTCCTTCCATTGAGTGAACCAGATATGAGCTATATCCTTGAGTTGATAGGATGCGAGCTCCACACAATCAACACTAATCACTTGCATAACATCAAAGATCTTTTTCACTTCACCAATAAAGTAAAATGGGTCCTCACTCACTTTTGAACCCCAAAATTTAGGTGGGTTCATTCAGACAAAATCATGAACCCGGGATGCTACCCCACCTTGAGGGTGGATGGGGATATGAGCCGGCTGGTTGGCCTGAACGGCCATAGTCTGGGCTAGAAAATGGATGGTGTTCCTGAACTCCTCATTCGTGACCTCGAGAGCAGGAACTAGAGGAGCAACATTCTGAGCGGCTTGGTGAGGCATAGCACATCGAGGCATAATCTGAAATATACAAGGTAAGGATTAGAGGAACACTAGAGTTAAACTTTATCGCATGATATGATCATGAAAGAAGTGAAGTTTTCTAAGATATCTCATAGATTTCCTCTCATATATGTGGTGCGCTTCACACACATGAAGGAGACTCTACTCGATGCTGCTTTTAGACATCCTAGGATTCTTGAACCTGAGGCTCTGATACCAGGTTTGTCACGCCCCGAGGCTACCCCCTAGATGTAACACAGGATCTGAAGCACAAGTGCTCTAGATTAACCCTTGGTCATAGCGTACTCAAGCAAAACAATAGATAAGCGGAAGCATAGTAAGAAGATTCAAAATCAAATATATAGATAACCGAGTCAAAAGACATACAACTCCAAGGAAGAGACTCGAATACTGTCTATGTCTGAAAAGCCTCTACACATAACATAAGGAGTTGCTAGGACAAGACCCTAGCTAACTCAAAGTACGGAAGTAAATAACCATAAACTAGCTAAGATCATAACTAGCCCTTGGTCTATGAGGACTCACCAACAGTGGACTGGGAATGGCCTGAAATCTCTAGCCACGTGTCTGAGGGAATGAGCCTAAATCTGCATCATCAAGAGGATGCAGCGCAAAATATACGTCAGTACTATTGGATGTACCGAGTATGTGAGACATGAATAATCATGATAAAAACATGCTGAAAACGTGTTTAAAACTAAGTTCATGCATAAAAGGGCTATCATAAGTAAATATCATAGCTTGAATGGTAAACATGAGATAGGAGTCAAAACTTCAAAATAGATTTCATAAGCTTAAACAAATCAAAACATTCGTAAGGGAGTTTCTTATAACCTATAATAGATCATGCGAGCTACATAGATCTAACTATATAACCCTAATTAGCAAAGCTGACTTGAACTGTGCCAAGGAATGATTCATCATATCTAACTATATAACCCTAGTTGGCAAAGCTATCCTAATGCCCGCTAAGGACAGGACACCATGATCAATATGTGGTATCACTCTCATAAGCCCATAGGGCACTTCATTTCATAACCTATACAGGCAACATAGTTTTGGACTTAGGTAATCGAACCCTCGTCGCTCGGTGCTAAATACTACTCCCAAAACATATACATATAGCTCATAATTTCATAGTGGCACAATCTCATGCCAAACTTATGAAAAGCATGAAAACACATCGGGCATCGTATAATTCTCATATCATAAGTTCATGAAGCTTAGCATAGCCATAATTTAAAAAATACTTTTCTTTCTTAAATCATACTTGAAGAATTAGACATGCAATTTCATAAATACATAAGGACATGTTATCTAAACATGTAAACTTTCACTTGAAATCATGCAATTCAATGGAATCATGCTAGAAATAAATTTTGATGCATGGGATTTTGAAACCAATTAAGGAATCTTGATCAAATCATAAATAAATCATAAGAAACGATGAATTGATACATAGAAACTGATTTCATAAGTTTTCCCCAATTTAGATCAAAACCCTAATTTCACAAGTTCATAATTCAAAATAAGAATTGAGGATTTTGGGCACAAGGGTGAAAGGAACCCATTGTTGAATACCCACATACCTTGATTGAAGTTAACCCACTTGAAATTGAAAAGAAAGGAGGCTTGATCTTGAAGTTGAGACTTGGAGCTTGAAGGAGTTCTTTCTCTTTTTAGGAGATGAATGAAGATTTTAGAAGGGACTTAGGCTAATGAGGGTGAAAACCCTTCTAGAAATAGTCAAAATAACATCATTTAGGAGTTAAAAGGGTGGGTAATAACTAAAATACCCCTGAGACGTAATTAGGAAAAAGCTGGAAAAAGTTGACTTTCAGGGACTACAGATGGGTTCCACGGGTCATAGACCAAACCACGGCTTGTGGTTTCCATCCGTTGTTCCTGGCCAAAAGAACAAGCTGTAGAAGGCGGTCTACGGGTCAACATGACAAACCTGTAGAAATAATCACGGGTCGTAGACCCAAGTCGAAGTTCCTGGGGAACTTATTAACCCTCTGATCTGATTCCACGAGTTGACAGGATGCACTGTAGTCAGAACCATGGTTGGTAGAACCAATTTGTGGTTCTCAGACCAGAGGCTGAACCAGCAGAAGGTAACCACAGTTCCATTTCATGACCGTGGTTTGAACCCGTAATTCTTGGGAACATGAAATTTTCAGAGTTTCAAACTTAGAAAGCTGGTTCGAATTCCGGGGTGTTACACTATGGTATCAGCTTGAGTGAGTTATCATTGTTCCTGAGGACTTGTCAATAGTTCAGTTATCAGTTTTCCTTTTACATAAAGGTAGTCAATCTCAGTATGTAGTAGAGGCTTTATAGACATAGTCAAGTCAAGTTAGTTGTAACTAGTTTTAAACATTTGTAATGTTTTTATTAATAAAAGTTCATACTATTTTATTTCATTTTGTTTACAAAAGTTAGTCCATGCTTTCAACTTCCGCATTTTATCAAAGTTCAGCTTTATTAGTTTCATGCCAAGCCAAGTGGTTCTCTGGGCTACTTGTGGTTCCGAGTGCCTGTCATGTCCAGGGTGTAGGCTCGAGGCATTACATAAGGACTGGAAGCTTCTTCAATATCTAAAAGACAAGATTTGTAGGACTAAATAGGGAACCTAGTCTCCCTATACAGGTTAGTATTTTATTCAATGTATTAGAATAATGAAATCGCTCTAACTGCCACATCATCTCCACTTTCTCGCCTTCCTCAAACAGTGCCACATTGCTTTCTCTCAAATCGTCATCTCCACTTCCTGATGCGACATATCAGTTTTCCCATTTACTTCAAATCAATCTAAACTATTTATTTCTTTCTCTCACATTTCAAAATACTCTTTTCTTGCTCCCTTATGTCTTCTCTGAGGAACTCTAACCTAAAATACATCTCTGTTTCAGTTCTTCTCAAAGGCCTATCCTCAAAGAAAATCTTTTTCCTTTTTCTTTTGTTGTCCAAATCTGCAACACTCAAAATGTCTTAGCCTTGGTCACCAGATCATAATCCCCATGAAACCGCCACACCTCTACCTCTGTCTGTCTCACCTGTCAGAGACATTCTTACTCCTCCTCCGGCAGAAATAGTACCCCTACCATTCGTTTCTCTTACCTCTTCCTTATTGATCCCCAGATCTCTAAATAGTCCCTCTCCCAAGAGATTCATCTCTGGGTCCCAATCTCCTCTCTGCTCAAACCCTGGTTTTGACAACCAAAACTCTGCTTCCACACTGCTCTTATCTAAAAATACTATTGAAAAACCTGAAAATAAGAGGAAGTGGAAGTCACTAGTACTCAGAGAAGTGAACATAAGGTTTCATTTAAAGAAGTGTCACAGACTAAGAAAGGAGAGCCCGTGGTATTTGTTCTTGAAAAGGTTGTTCCCAGTGAGGAACCATGTGCTACAACTATTTCTCTCTTAGAACAGACTCCAACTTCTGAATTCCTTCAAAAACAGGTACCAATTGAACAACTTTTGAAAGATGGTAACAAATATCAGCCTATTCCCGAGGCTGAATATGATATAATAAAGGATTTTATAGAGACCTTGTCTACCTAATGGGATGATGTGAGATCAAAAGATCAAGCGGGACATGGACACCATCCAAGGCAGGATCCTCTGCTACTATGTCTCCTCTAAGGTGGGATAGTATGCCGGTTCCACAGGTTTCTGTAGAAAATGCTACTGCTGCTGAAGAGGTAGATGAGGATGAGATTCCTCTAAATCTTGTGTTCAAGACAAGTACCAGGTCTAGCTCAAAGAAGAGCGAGAAAGGAACCACTAAGAGACCAGTTACCAGGAAAAACAACCCAAACTCAAATGAATGATAGGATCACTGAGAGTCGGAAAAACACAAAAAGAAGAATAAAGTTGAAGAAAGCAGTGGTTGAAGAAGAGGGCTCTCCTTCTAAAGTAGTAGAAGCTGAATAAGGAGATATCTCTCAAATAGTTGAAGGGATTCCTGCTCTGGGAAAAGAAGCTCAAAACGGAAAGGGAAGAAAAACAAAAAAATCAAAGGAGAAAAGGTTGCACAGGTGGTGAAATAAAAAAGAACTTATGGGTCAGAGTCTAAGGCAGAAGAGACTAGAGAGAGTGAAAGCTCTATCCCTTGATCCTCAATTTGAAAGCAAATATGAGATCCTTAGAAAATAAAAGGTGCTAAATGGTAGAGTATTCGATCCAACCATTGCCCATGAACCTGGAACTGAAGAAGTACTTGCAATAGTGAATGCACAAGGATGGACACACTTGTTTGAGCCTTTTGTTGTTCTGTATGCAAGAGAAGTTGGTGATTTCTATGGTGACCTGATAATAATGGAGGATAGAAAAAGTTTGACTGCTATTGTTAATGATATCCACTTCACTCTGGATGAGAAATCATTGGGGTACCCTCTGTGGCCATCTGTATTGTTGAAGATCAATATGCCTTTGATGGATTTTTGTATCTGATAGGTAAACTGAAGAGAAACCTAAATAGTGAGAGAATGCTTAAGAAGCAAATGAAGCCTGAGTACTAGTTGTTGTTCAAACTGGTCAACATAGTGTTGTTGCCTCGTACAAAAGGAAGATCCTTTGCCTGCATTCCAGACCTATTCCTCATGGAGACCTTAGTTACCTTTGTGCCAATAATCCTTCTAGGCATTATGATTGAGCACATGTCCAAGATCTATGATTTAACGAAAATCAATCATGGTCTGGGTTATGGTTTCTTGCTCACCAAAGTATTTGATCAGTTTGGAGTCAAACCTGTCACTCGTACCATAGGGACCAGAAAATAGATGTTCACTCTCTCTACTATGGAAGAGTGTGAATATGTTGAGAAAGTAGGAGGTGTTGGTCCAAGTTCCATGGTGTCAAATTTGATTGTTGCTCAGAAAAGAGTACATATGAACTGCAGAAGATGTTAGCTCTTTTGGCACAAAGGGACTCTGAAATTGCGGTATTGAAAGCTCAACTGGTACAAGGGTCTAATGGAACATATCAAGGACCTGGTGCTTCAAAATAACTACTAGCGGAGAATGCTTAGCTCAAGGCTGAAATATAATGTCTAAAGCAGAAAGTCAATGATCTGACTGAGCAGATGATGCAGGATCAATGTGAAGCATTGAAGCACCTCAATCATCTTTTCTTCAAGCCTTATCCCCTATCCTTGTTCCCATACCCTCCTTGATCCCCTCCTTTAAACTGTTTATTTTTTTCATTCATATGTCCTATATACTTTTTTGACCTATTAAGACTTAGCACTACTGTTGTAATTTTTTTAATTCTGATATATGGGTTGGAATACCACTATATTTTGTACTTGCACTTCTGCCATGTTATGATATATGAAGTTGTTCATGTTCTTATCTAGTTTGTTGTTCTCATTTGTGATTTTACTGCCCCAATGGCCATGAGTTAACCTTGCTTTTATTTTCTTAATCATGTTACTATTGTTCTTTTTAATGATGCCAAAATTTGGCGAACTTAGTCAACTGAAATACTGAAAGGGGGAACTGGAGAACTAGGGCAAACGGAAACTGGTGAAAGGGGGAACTGGTGCAAGAGGGAACTACTACTAGCACTGAAATAAGGAACACAGAGGGGAATCTGGAACTCGAAGTTTATCATCATCAAAAAGGAAAAATTGTTAAGTCACTGAGTGTGTAGTGTATTTTGATGATTAGCAAACTTGTCACAAGAACCTGGTATAGGGATCTGGTACCCTCTTATAGCAATCAGTACAGGTTGCTTTCAAAGACAGTTGTGTTGTACTACTTTGTGTCAGCACCACTATTGTGGTCCTTCCTGTTATCCAATAGAATTTGTCTAAGGTTTTCCCACCATTGTCTCATATATATTCATCATTACTTGGAGAAAAATCTAGTCTTTTCACAATCAAAATCATCTCTTTCCTTGTAAAAGCCGCCGAAGAACCTCTCAAGAACAAAGCTTCATCAACCAAAGGATCAGTTTGCTCAAAATGAAAATGTATCTTGTCTTGGGTTGATTAGTTATTTGTTCTGTTCTTAATCATTGTAAACTCACTTCTCTTCAAGAGGCTTGTGTGAGTGCCTTTATCTTTGTTTCAAACGCTTGTAGATCTAAGTTTGTAGGCTAGAGTTAGCTGCAGTTTATTCACAATAGAGTTGTTGTGATGAGTGCTCACAATAGAGTTATTGTGAGGCAGAGAAATTAAGAGCTTAATTCCTAGATTGCAAGAGTTTGTAATGTGAAGTTTGCTCGCTGTTTTAGTAAAGTTGTTGATAAATCCTACAGAGGTAGGTCCTAGTTTACTCCCCTGAGCAAAGAGGTTTTCACATAAACATCTTGTGTTCTTTACTTTTCTGCATTACGTGTGTTGTTGATTACTTCTTTGTTCATAGCTGAAGAACCAAGTAAGGAACCTTGTTCCTAACTTGGTGGTAGATTCATATAAACCTTCAATATATTACTACTATATATAAGAAGCTACAAGCACACAAGTCTTGGACGCTATGTGTGCTTGAAGCCTCAAGGGTATTTTTGATAGTTTGAATTATTTTCACTTCAATGGTATGGTACCCAATTGCTTAATAAATGTACTTGTGCATCCTTGGGCAAAAAACCCAGCCTATGTTACATTTATTACATGGGTAAGCCAAAAAGTTAACTTAAGCTTTTCTAACATGTAGGCCCCATTTACTTTTCCTCTATTTTCTTGGATTCTATCGATCCTTGTGGACCCCATTATTCATTCTTGAGATCATATGCGGCCAAATTTAGATGATTTTTATTTTTACAAATACCACTATACAATTGAAATTATTTTATTAAATTATTTTATTATATATTTAAAAAAAATTACATAAGAAGTACTATAAATATAATAATTAATAATTTAAAATATTTTTAAAAACATATAAACAGTTTGGATGACTCTCAAAAGTTTATGAGTGTCACATAAATTGAGACGAAAGAAATAACATGATAATTACTCTCCAATATTTTCCTCTAGGCCACATAAATTGGGGCAGAAGAAGTAACACATATTATCAATAATAAAATAAAAATTACCATAATTCACAATAACTAATAACTTAAAATATTTTTAAAAACGTATAATAAATTTGGTTGACTCTTCAAATTTCATTTGTGTCATATAAATTGAGACAAATATAATGACATATATTGGGCCGGTGCTGGCGCGAGCTCCAATATCTAGTATTTATATAAACACTTAGGATATATATATATATATCAAGATCACACATTATGGCTTGGTGAGTACCGTAACAATTGAAAATAAACAACTCTCTTTCAGCAGAACTGATTGTTCATATTAAAATACCAAACTGGAATTACAAAGTAATAAGGAAGAAAGGAGATGAGAATTAGACTGATACAAAATAGGGATGGGAACTACTCAGAGATACATACAAATGATGAGAAGAACGGTTAAGATCATATTACGCATAAAACTGTTCTTTCTAATCCCTTGTCCTTTTAAATCAGTTGCTATTTGGGCCTGAATCTCAAATAAAACTCTTCAATATTTTACTCGGCCCAATAATTATAACCGAATCAATCTCATTCACCTTTTCTAGCACATAGGCCCCTGCAGAGCCAACTTGGTTCACAATCGTGAGATATTGGCTTTTGACTGAACAACTGGAGAAGCAAACTCTAGGAGCTCTTCATTACTCTGAAATAGTAACATATCAGCTTCTGACAAAGTGATTAGTACATTTATCCCGTCTCCACTTGGGTGATCCATGAAAACGAAATGGTTCTTCATTGGATTTCTCGTTGCGGTCACTCTTACGGGCCTACCCCATCCAAAATCGATTGTATATAGCCCTAAATTGCATATGCTGGTGCAACAATAAACATCAAATATATCCTGCTCTATTATGTCTACACCCTCTTTAATTTTTTTGAGTGCATATGAGGCTAGCTGATGTGTATTCATATCTTTCAACTCGTCTTGAAGTTGTTGTTTAGCCTTTTGTAGTTGAGCAACGAAGTTGGGCAGATTTATATCATCTTCCGTCATTGCTATTGAGCTAAAGAGACAAGTAGCATTTCCCATTGTGTTGAATGGAACTGGAGGGCGTAAATTAGCTACGTGGAACAATAGAGTTGGTTTGAACATGCCTGAATTTGCCATTGACACAGCCACCCCACATTTATGGAGAAGTGCTGTGGCAACTTCAACGCGGGTTGGATTTTGTACTTGTGAATTCGTTGCAACAATATCAGCCTTGAGTTTGACCAAGTTAGTAGATGAGAAATTGTACATTCTTGACACAAATCGTTGTGGTTCAGGCACAATATTAGGTATAGCTGGGGGATCATCCATTAGTGGGAAGAACGAAGCTAAATCAAACTGAGGAGATGGTTTGAAATCCAATTGATGATCTCGAGCCGTAGAAGCCCAATCATTAAGGAACTTCAAAAGGCTGTATCCATCAGCAATCTTGTGAGACAGACATACGCTAACTGCCAGTCCACCACAATCAAAATGGCTCAATTGGACCACTAGCAAACTAATTCTTCCTTTCGATAAGGAATTACTCCACGGCAAATCTCGCAGGAAGACTATATCAATAGCATCATTGTAGGGATTGTTAAGAACATCAGACATTGGACAATTGACTCGAACATTAAAATACTCAGCGCCTATGTCACTGCAATCGACATACTTATTATCCTTGATTCGTCCAGCAAAAGGATAATAAGATGATAATACTTTTGAAAGGGAATTTTCAAGAATGTGTGATATTTGGGTTATGTTATAATTTTCAGGTTTAGAGTAGAGGAAGGCAAGTGGAACATATGCAGGATTAGCTGTGTAATCTCTAAAAGAGAGATTGTGATGTCTAAGTGAAGAAGGGATGGGGGAAGAAGGCTTAATGATTTTTCTCGATAGAATTATTGATGAAGCCATTTTTAGCTCTATGTTTCAATTTGAAGTACAATTAATAGGTCCACATTCACATTTATATAGTGTAGCAAACTAATTCTATATATGTTCATTCATTAATTAATTATATGATCCATGTGCAAGAATTGTTGACTTCATGTGCATGATATTCTCCTCTTTTAATCATGGATCTTCATACAAAATAGACGAACAAAGTTATTGTTTACTTTTTTTTAGTTGATATATATATTTTCTCTGTTCATTTTTATTTGTTATTATTTTGCTTGTTGAGGTCAAACTTTATAAACATTGATCAATATTTTAATATGTATTTTTTCATCAAATATGAGAAAGATTTCAACTTATAGCATTTTTCGTAAAGTTTTGACCATTTAAATTTTAAATTTGAAATATTAAATTAATCTACTTCCATTTAGCTTTGAAGTTTAGTCAAATTGACTTTCGTAAAGCAAAATATGACAAGTAAAAATAGACGGAGGGAGTAAATTATACAAAACTATACATATAGCATATATGAATTATCCATATATGATATATTTGCCAATTATTTTTAATTTAATCAATTGGGTAGACGGCTATTTAACTTAATTCTTCTTTAATTATTCTAAAATAATTTACCTATCTAAGCAAACATAGCTACTATATTTGTAATACATAGCTATAATTTTAAAATATTACCAAACATAGTGATACTTAAGGTTTTATAGCAAATATTCTCTCTCTCCCCCCCCCCCCTCTCGCTGGCCTCTCTCCTCTTTGCTCTCCCTCTCTCTGTCCCGCCTTTCTCTCCTTCTCTCTTCTCTCACTCCCCTCTCTCCCTTTTCAAAGGTTGTATTATTCTATTGTTTTACCTTTCAAAATTGTATCCAACAGTGGTACTCCATAGCAGAGACATACAATTGTATTAGTGGCGGAATTGATACAATATGTATTAATATGTATCAGCTTGATAATAACTGATACGTATTGTATCGATTCCGCCATTGATACACAAAGCTAAAAGCTTGAAAAAACTCAGTGATACAATCTGATACAAGTAATGATTTGTTGGGATTGTATCTGATATGTGTATATGTATGTGTTTCACTGTTTCAAATCTAAGCCTTGCATATGTGTTTCACAATTTTAATATTAAGTACCACATATGTATCTGATACACTGGTACATACATACTATATTAATTTTGCTATTGATACACAGATAAAAGTTTGAAAAAATTTATTGATACAATCTGATACAAGTAACGATCTGTTAGGGTTGTATCTGATATGTGTATATTATGTGCATTACTGTTTTAAATCTAAGCCTTGTATATGTGTTTCATAATTTTAATTTTAAGTACCATACATGTATCTGATACACTGGTACATACGTATCTGTGTTTTATCTCTTTTTATACCAACATATATCTGTTTCATAACATACATTCATCAATTTTTAGTACCATACAATGTATCAAATCCACATATATATCTGTGTTTTTGTGTTTGATTGATGATTGGTACATATGTGCATCTGTGTTTCATAGTTTCAAATCTAAACTTATCATATTGATACATATTGATACAGCCTCCATATTAATACATTATAATATAACCTCCATATTGATACATATTGATACAGTCTCCATACTGATATAACATGTATCTGAAATACGTGCTATATCCGTCAAATACATCATGTATCTAGCACCTCTTTTCCCTCTTTCCAAACTTTAGAATTATATTTATTCCAGTGGAATTTGCGTAGTAGAATTGTTTATTCTTCATCACGAGTATCAATTATCATGTCGAACAATGTTACTCTATTTATATAATAATGTTAGAAAATCTACATATCTAGCTGGCAATGAATATCTTTATTCTTTATTTTTAAGTATATATACTTTCAAGGGGAGAATATCTTGCAGATGAAGTTAAACATTCTTGTACATGTATTATTCGGTACGGTTCAATATTTTTTTAGTTAATTTTTATAAAATAAAAAACTTACCTAATTATTCGATACGGTTATAAACTTATATAAAAATTATTGATTTTATTAAAGAAACCTAAAAATCAATTTGGTATGGTACGATTCGATCAATTACGTCAATTTTTTAAAAACCATTGACACCCCTAACATGGATCATATAATTAATTAATAAATGAACCACATTAAATGTAAATATTTTATTAAAATAAGCATCATAAATGTGGATATATATGATTTGATTCTCCTATCCCAATTTGAATTACTACTTAATGGAACAAGCTGCAGGCACGTCCTTACCCTCTCTCTTTCAATTTTTTAAAATGATTTCTGTTGGTAAAATTACAATTATAATTAAAAAATAAATAAAGAAAATAAAATATTTTTTTGGCTGAGGCGTGAATATCCCGCTCTTTTAAGAAGATTCAAGTTCATTGTAGCAAATGTTTTCACCGGTCCAGTGGTAATTTTCTTGACTTGTCTCCTTCACGATACAACAATCTAATCACAAAGTGTAAGTCAATAAACTTTGGACAAGAGTTGATTCCAAATCTGCAACACAAGAACACCTTCCTTCAACTAATAAGACTCTTTTTTACTAACTTTTATGCCCTCTATATTTTCGTATCTTTTAAATTAATGCAAGACCACAACTATTTATAGATGAGGAATTCTTCTTTGAATTGAAAAGGAAGAATGTGGGATAGTAAAGTTGGTAGATAAATGGCCTAGAGGTAGAGTTACAAGAGTTACAAAGGTTACAAAAGTTACGAGAAACTAATGACCACATTCTACCCTCACTAACTAATAAGAGTAAAGAGAATCAAATGCTACCAATTTGATACACAGGTACATATGTATCTGTGTTTTATACTCTTTTTATATCAACATATATTTGTGTATTCGTTTCATAGCATACATGTACCAATCCACATGTATATTTGTGTTTTTGTGTTTGATTGGTGATTAATACATATGTGTATCTGTATTTCACAGTTTCAAATCTAAGCCTTCTCATATTGATACATATTGATACAACCTCCATATTGATACAACCTCCACATTGATATAACATGTATCTGAGATACGTGCTATATCCGTCTAATACATCATATATCTAGCATTTCTTTTTAAACTCTCGCTCGCCTCTTTTCTCCTTCTCTCAACTTCACTCGTCTCTCTGCTCTCTCAAACTGTTGATATGAATCGTAATTAGACAAAGTATAGCTACTATTCATAATTATAATTCAAACTCTAACTATTTATGAAAAATCATGATTATACTGATCACTATCAATTCAAAGGCTAATTTTGGTCCCATTTAGTTTTTTCAATCAACTTTATCTATGCAAGAGAATTTCAAAGGCTCAACCCTATGACATTTTCCTTCGTAGTCATCCAAAAATCTTGGCTCGGTCCCCTAGGCCCCTTAAGTTTTCATCTCATCCCGACCCGTCCCGTCCCCTTAGGTAGTTGGACAGGACGAGCCTAGGAAATCATTCCCCTAATCTCAGCACGGCCTCCCTAGGCCCCTTAAGTTTTTGTCCCGTACCGTCTCTAGTTTTGTCTTGTCTCGTCCGTTTGATAACTTTAGTTAACTATGTGAACTTTCACCTTATTGGTGAGGATTAGATTTTCACCTTGTAACTCCCTTCCTCATTTTCCTTCCTTTTCCCCTATGTATAATAAATACAAAAAAAATTAAAAAAATAAAAAATATCAACATAATAACGTTAATTTAATAGAAAAAATCGTGTCCAATGTAAAATTGGTTAACAAGCTTAGGAGCTAGGTGTAGGAAAACCATTTTTATTGCAAACGGTAATAAAATACACACATCAATGACTTGACACAAAATAGAACCCAAGATCAAGAAGAAAAATAAAGACACAATTAAATGAAAAATTTAGAAAAATGGTAAAAGTAATAATCTTCTAAGGTTTCGATTTCGAGTCTTGGATATGGTAAAATCCTTGTTTAGGAGTGCTTCTCCTGAATAGGGTCTACACGCGACAAATCTGAATTAGTCAGACTCTGAATCAGACACCAAATGAAAAACAAAAAATAATCTTCTAATGTTCAATGTTTCAATCCCAAAGATTGAAATTTCTCCTTGTTTATGTTGTCAATTCATTTTGCCATATCCTCAGTCAAAAGATTCTTCCAATCTCCATTCTCTCCTTTACGAAAAAATGCACTATTATTGACTTTTATCCAAGATTTTGGGTTATGCAACCCACTCTTATTCACCTCTAAATTGCTCAAATTTCCAAATTCACATCTTGCACAAGAAGTCAACAATTCTTGCACATGGATCATATAATTAATTAATTAATGTGGATACATATGATTTGATTCTCCTATCCCAATTTAAATTATTACTTAATGGAACAAGCTGCACGCACGTCCTTCCCCCGTCTATTTCAATTTTTTAAAATATTTTCTGTTGGTGAAATTAATTATAATTACAATTGAAAAATAAATAAAGAAAATAAAATATCTTCTTGTCTGAGGTGCGAATATCTCGCTATCTTTAAGGAGATTTAAGTCCATTGAAGCAAATGTTTTCACCAGTCTAGTAATAATCCTCTTGACTTGTCCCCTCTAGGATACAACCGTCTAATCACAAAGTGTAACTCAATAAACTCTGGACAAGAGTTGAGTCCAAAGCTCCAACACAAGAACACCTTCTTTCAACTAATAAAACTCTTTTTTACTAACTCTTATGCACGCTATATTTTCTTATCCTTTAAAATAATGCACGACCAAAACTGTTTATAGATAAAGAATTCTTCCTTGAATTGAATAGGAAGAATGTGGAGTAGTAAAATTGGTAAATAAATAACCTAGAGGTTACAAGAGTTACAAAGATTACAAGAAACTAATGACCACATTTTACCACCACTAACTTATAATAAGCGTAAAGAGAATCAAATGCTACCAATTTGATACACTGGTACATATGTATCTGTGTTTTATACTCTTTTTATACCAACATATATCTGTGTATCTATTTCATAGCATATATACATGTATCAATTTTTAATACCATATACATGTATTAAATCCTCATGTACATCTGTGTTTTTGTATTTGATTGATGATTGATATATATCTGTATCTGTGTTTCACTGTTTCAAATCTAAGTCTTCTCATATTGATACATATTAATACAGCCTCCATATTGATACATATTGATACATATTGATACAACCTCCATATTGATATAGCCTCCATATTGATATAACATGTATCTGAGATACGTGATATATATAGATATATATCCGTCGAATACAACATATATCTAGCATCTCTTTTCTCTCTTTTCAAACTCTCGCTCGCCTCTCTCCTCATTCTCTCAATTTCACTCGTCTCTCGCCTCTCTCAAACTGTTATTATGAATCGTAATTAGATAAAGTATAGCTACTATTCATAATTATAATTCAAACTATAACTATTTATGAAAATTCATGATTATACTGATCACTATCAATTCAAAGGCTAATTTTGGTCCCATTTAGTTTTTTTAATCAACTTTATCTATGCAAGAAAATTTCAAAGGCTCAACCCTATGATATTTTCCTTTGTAGTCATCCAAAAATCTCGGTTCGGTCCCCTAGGCCCGTCCCCTTAAGTTTTCATCTCGTCCCGTCCCGTCCTCTTAGGTAGTTGGACAGGACGAGCCTAGGAAATCATTCCCCTAATCCCAGCCCGGCCGCCCTAGGCCCCTTAAGTTTTTGTCCCGTACCGTCTCTCTAGTTTTGTCTTGTCTCGTTCATTTGATAACTTTAGTTAGCTATGTGAACTTTCACCTTATTGGTGAGGATTAAATTTCCACCTTGTAACTCCTTTTCTCATTTTCCTTCCTTTTCTCATATGTATAATAAATACAAAAAAAAAATAAAAAAAAATATCAACATAATAACGTTAATTTAATAGAAAAAATTGTGTCCAATGAAAAATTGGTTAACAAGCTTAGGAGGTAGGTGTAGGAAAACCATTTTTATTGCAAACCGTGTCCGTAATAAAATACACACATCAATGACTTGACACAAAATATAACCCAAGATCAAGAAGAAAAATAAAGACACAATTAAATGAAAAACTTAGAAAAATGGATTAGTCAGGCTCCGATCAGACACCGGATGAGAAACCAAAAATAATCTTCTAATGTTCATGAATATTTCAATCCCAAAGATTGAAATTTCTCCTTGGTTATGTTGTCAATTGATTTTGCCATATCCTCAGTCAAAAGATTCTTCCAATCTCCAATCTCCCCTTTACGAAAAAATGCACTATTATTGACTTTTATCCAAGATTTTGGGTTATGCAACCCACTCTTATTGACCTCTAAATTGCTCAAATTTCCAAATTCACATCTTGCCACTATTTTTTCAGCTACAAATTGATCCTCTTCCTCTTTAGAAAATGGCTTCCCCATGAACTCTGCCAATTTCTTCACATAACACAACGTATCACTCTTCAAGTCTTCGTATCGTAAAAAGAAAATGTCATGATCCTTACTTGCTTTCCGATATTCAGATACATGGTCCCAATAAGGCCCGTACATCGATTTCCCTTGAACGAACCACTCGAATTCTTGTTCGAGATTGGTGGAGTTTTCTTTAACTTGAGAGATGGTTTCTTCAAGATTTTTATTGTAATGCCATAATGAAACAAATGTGTCTTTAGGTTCCCTGCATAGGTAAATAATCTTGCATTTTGAGTCTATTATAGATTGTGGCAAGCAAGTGTAAGGAAGATGTGTGCCCAATAATTGGAACTTAGCATCATCAAGAGAAGTAAGATTGATGTCACAATCAATTTCTAAAGTTGGTATGCATGCATGTGGAACTTTTGTGAGTAAAGGGTTTGTGGAGTCATCAAAATGATGTCTTGTCATAATGGAAAAGACCAAAGATTTAAGCCAAGTGGTGCCTGTTTTTGGAAGACCACAAATGAAAATATTGGAAGGTTGAGCCTTGAAGTTTTCTTGCATACATAAAGTTGATTCCAAAAAAGCTAAAGGGAACCAAAAGCCTTTGTATTGGTAGTGATCAATACAACTAAAATTTTGGGAGGCTTCTCTTCTTGGGAGGGATGAAATTATCTCTTGGTATTTCATGTTCATTGACATCTTCTTTTTTTTCTTACTTTTTTTGGTGAAGGGGGAAATTCAAGAAAACTTAAAACTTGATATTGATAGGAAAGCAACTCCAATGTTTGGTTTATATAGAAAAAAATTCCCAACTTTAGAATTATATTTATTCCAATGGAATTTGCGTGGTAGAATTGTTTAAGTACATTCTTTCAAGGGGAGAATATCTTGCACATGAAGTCAACAATTCTTGCACATGGATCATATAATTAATTAATAAATGAACTACATTACATGTAAATATTTCATTAAAATTAGCATCATTAAGGTGGATGTATATGATTTGATTCTCCTATCACAATTTAAATTATTACTTAATGGAACAAGCTGCACGCACGTCCTTACCCTCATTTTAAACATAGAATTATTTTGCTAAGCACGTCCTTACCCTAATTTTAAACATAAATGTGAATGTGGACCACTAAGTAAAACAATAAATTTTACTCCATAATCGTAGTGGTCTCAAATTTAAACTATGACTATTTAAGGAAAATAAAATATCGCTGCTTACACATAATAATCAAGGTGTTAATATGAGCTTTATAGCCAGCATTAGGGGTGTACAAAACCGAACCGCAAATCGAACTAAATCCGCAAACCGAACCAAATCGCAAAAAAAACCCGACTAATGGTTTGGTTTGACTTAGTTTGGTATTGAAAAAAAAATTCGACTATAATTGGTTTGGTTTAGTTTGGTTTTAACTAAAAAAAGTCAAACCGAATCGAACCAACCCGATATTACGTGTATATTATTTTTAAAAATATTTTATTCATAAACATATTTATTGTGATGTAATTTATAAATATTTCTTAAACTTTTTCATAGTTTTTATTTTTTGACATATTGTTTCAAGTTTAAACTTAAAATTTTTAAATGGTCCAATAAGTTTTTATAACCCATAGATATTAGTAACTCAAATAAAGCTCAAATCAATATTAATGCTAACAAAAAATTATTCAATTCAACACTAGGTATGACAATCATGTTTGATATTTATTCTTTAATTTTGATAAATACATAAACTAATTTTATTTTTCTATTTAATATTTAGTCATGTAGTTAATACTTATTAAACTTATTTTAGCATGACTTAATACTGTTAAATTATGATTATTTTTACTATGATTTATTAATATGCAATATTTATTCTATGCGATTTCATTATTGTTTTGGTTGAATATTTTATTGTCATCACTCATTTATATTTTGTGTTATTTTTTTTTAAAAATACCTTAGATAGTTGTATCTCGCTAGGACTAAAGAAATATTTGAAGCACAAGTTCATTATATGTTTGTATGAAGACTTTACCAGAAAAAATCTGAAAACACCCAAAAAAACCCGAGGAAAAATGAAATAATCCGAGGTTGAAAAACTCAACTTTTATTGGTTTGATTTGGTTTATAAATTTAAAAAACTGACACTAATGGTTTGGTTTGGTTTTTAAAAAATCCGAACCAACCCGATCAATGTACACCCCTAGCCAGCACATTACGATCTTGTGTTATCTCAATTTTCATGAGTGTTTTTTAGAATAAGCCCAATCCTCATAGGAAGTGGTCTACTTCCACACTCACATATGTGAAATTATCGAGAGTGCTCCCGTAAGTTTAACACCCCACTCATATGAGCTACAAATTTTTATTAAGAGGTTTTAAACTCAACGTTCACAAACTATTACAGGAAAAATGCACTCACATCATAGAGAGGGAAAAAATAATAGTGCATTCCACAACAAGTCATCATGTGATTCGTTTTTCCCATTGAACCTAGTTATAGGATCTCTACTCCCTAGGTTGGATTTTCTCACATATGGCTCATGAATTTATAGGCTTCAAACTCACCCCCTTCGATGTGCTTCAGACCTTTTCTCTTGCTAAGGGCTTAGTCAATGGATCTGCAAGATTATCACAAGATTTGACTACTTAAGAGAAATAAAATATTACTGCTCACACATAATAATCAAGGTGTTAACATGAGCTTTATAACCAACACATTACGACCTTGTGCTATCCCGATTTTCATGAGTATTTTTTAGAATAAGCCCAGTTCTCATAGAAAGCAGCCTACTTCTACACTCACATAGGTGAAATCTGTCGAGGGTGCTCCTGTAAGTTTAACATCCCACTCATACGAGCTACAGATTTTCATCAAGAGTTTTAAAACTCAACCTTCACAAACTATTATAGGAAAAATACACTCACATCATAGGAAGGGAAAAAATAATGGTGCATTTCACAATAAGTTATTATGTGATTCATTTTTCTCATTAAACCTGGATATACGATCTCTAATCCCCATGTTGGATTTCCTCACATATGACTCATGAATTTATAGGATTTAATCTCATCTCCTTTGATGTGCTCCAGACCTTTTCTCTTGCTAAGGCCTTAGTCAATTGATCTGCAAGATTATCACAAGATTTGACATAATCAATATTAATAGTACCATTTATTAAATATGATCTCACATTACTGTGTTTTCTCCTTATTGGTCTGAATGTACCATTATAATAATGATTTTAAACTCTACCAATTGCAGTGGTGCTATCACAATGAATTAAAATAGGAGAAATTGATTTTTCAGAATAAGGTATTTGAAATAATAAATCTCTTAACCAATTTGCTTCCTCAATAGTTGAAGCTAAAGCAACTAATTCAGCCTCCATGGTAGAGTTAGCAATAATATTATTGCTCTTTTGATTTCCAACAAGTAGCGCCACCTCCCAAAGTAAATATATAACCAGTAGTACATAATGAATCACCTGATAAGATATTTCAATCCGCATTAGAAAAGCCTTCAAGTATAGCAGAATATTTTTTATAGAACAAATCACAAGTTTTTGTCCCAATTAAATATCTCGTAATTCTCGTTATAGCATGTCAATGTGTTGGAAAATAGTACACGCAGCGGAAGCATTCGAGGAACATTCTTCTTACATGAATAATAGACAACAAATACCAACACGTAGTACACATCAAGTATGCTGAAAATTAACCATGAATTACTTCTTGAAGCGTGAGCAAAAATCTTGAAGCAAGTCCAACTTCAATTCTACGGTCTTCTCCAGTGATTCCAAATTCACAGCCGAACCCTCTCAATACTTGGGTGGACAAGTATTGTACAGTAAACTAATTGTATGTCTTTTTCTAGGTTGGAAGAACCCCTATTTATAGAGGAGCTCTCCCCGTCCAAAAAGGAGAGCAAAATGAAAACGTGTGGCCCTTGATTAAGGAGGCCACACGCCACCCCTTTTCTTCATCAACAAGGAAGGCGTTTTCCTTGTTCTTTTGAACAAGGAAAAACACCACTTTTTCTCCAATCCCCTAGAAAATAGAATTTTGAGTTCTAATTAAATATGAGCACTGTAGGGACCATACAATTAATTACTGAGGCTTCCTATTATGGAAATAATTTAAAATATTAATTTAAATTATTCTTACCATAATAAATTTCAAATTATTCCACTAAAAATTCGTAATTACACTCCTCCATTTATATTTTGTAATTCCCTATTAAACACTTATGTAATTCCCCATGTTAAGATTACAGATACTAATCAATGAATTAAATTACTGACGAATTTAATTAATGATTAATTTCCTTTAGAGCAATACTTAACTTATTTCATATGTCGGATTCATAAATCCACCAGCCGAGTTTACACATGAAAACTTATAAGCTTCTCATAAAAGGTGTATCATCAATCTCTATACCGAGACATGAATTCTATCAACTAACTTATTATTTTACCAATATATATTATCATCATCCAATCTATCAGGCATGTTGACCCATCTCAGGATCTTGCCTTTTAATAAATCAAAACGATAATTAATGTATACAACTCATAATAGTTATATCAAGATTGAGAATATAAGTACATTTAATAGTTTAGAGAATATGGTTTTATCAGTCGGTCTAAAACATCTATCTCTACTCGGTCCTGTTCAATACATACAAAATGCACTAGCACGAGAAGTTAGAACTATATCATTCTCGTAATCAAGATAAATTACTTTTAATCTCGTGCTACAATCATTCTGATAGTTTATCTAAATTCTATCTACGATTGTGAACTATAACTTTAACTTATAAGAACCGACGATTTAATCTTCTGTGTATAAGCTTAAACTCTATACACCAAATCATCTACTATATAAGTTGAGGACACATATATGACGAAATGATATATTTAATGTAACACTTTATTGAATTAAATAAATAAATAATTAATCATTCAATAAATAATACTATATCAAAACGCATGGCTAATAGTATATCCTAACACAATGTTCATTACTTGGTTTGCTAGTAAACCTGCTAATACTCTTACTGCATATGCAATATTAAACTCAGTGCAATTAATCACATATCTCAAACTTCCTTTTACGTTAGCATATTTCTTTTGATTTATCACATCATTTTTAATTTTCACAAGAAACAAGTGAACACTCAAATCAAATAAAATTACAACATGGTTGCAATTAAGAAAATTATATATTTTTTAAATTTTCTCAACATAATGTGATTGGTCAAGAAAAATTTCATCACATGTTCTAGTAATTTTTATTCCTAGAATAAAATTTGTCTCACCAAGATCATTCATATCGAAATGGCTTCTAATTAAGAATATTTTAAGTCTCTTCAATAACATTCATGTTAGAGCCAAAGATCAATAAATCATCAACATATAGGTGAATAATAACATGTGAATTATTTCAAGACTTATAATATATGCACTTATCACACTCATTTATTTTAAAATCATTTTCAATCATGCAGGAATCAAACTTTTCATGTCATTGCTTTGGTGCCTGTTTCAAGCCATATAGAAATTTAGTAAGTGTATGCACTGCTTTCTTGGCCTGCTTCAACAAAATACTCGGATTGTTTCATATAAATTTTCTCATTTAAGTCTTCATTTTAAAAAGTAATTTTTACATTCATTTGATGAATTTGTAACTCAAAAATTGCAACAACAACCACATTCTATCACCACTAATTAATAAGAGTAAAGAGAATCAAATGCTACCAAAGTAAATGGGGAAGATCAGCAGCAACAAATGCTCACTATTCTGCCTATTCAATGGCCCCAAGGCACTAACTTCAGCAGAAACGTGGCAGAAGTAGGTATTTTCATGTAGTTTTTAAATATGTTAATTTTTATTTTTTAAAAAATAAAAAATTATATATTCAAATATTAGTTGATTTGACTCTCGTACCTGAATCAAATCACATACATTGAAATAGAGAAAGTATATATCTTTTCTTCCTTGTTTTAATCAGATTTTAAACATCTACAACTCATTTTAAACATCTCCAAATGTATACATGAAGTTATTTTTGCTACACTATCTATATAAACGTGAATGTGGACCTATTAATTGTACTTCAAATTAAGTACCTAAACTCACAAATTAAAACATAGAGCTAAAAATGACCTCATCAACAATTATTTCAAGAAAAATCATTAAGCCTTCTTCCCCCGTCCCTTCTTCACTTAGACATCACAATCTCTCTTTTAGAGATTACACAGGTAATCCTGCATATGCTCCAATTGCCTTCTTCTACTCTAAACCTGAAAATTATAACATAAACCAAATGTCACACATTCTTGAAAATTCCCTTTTCAAAAGTATTATCCCTTCGCTGGACGAATCAAGGATAATAATAAGTATGTCGATTGCAGTGACATAGGCGCTCAGTATTTTAATGTCTGAGTCAATTGTCCAATGTCTGATGTTCTTAACATTACCTACAATGATGCTATTGATATAGTCTTCCCGCAAGATTTGCCTTGGAGTAATTCCTTATCGAAAGGAAGAATTAGTTTGCTAGTGGTCCAATTGAGTCATTTTGATTGTGGTGGACTGACAGTCAGCGTATGCCTATCCCACAAGATTGCTAATCGATACCGCCTTTGTGAGTTCCTTAATGATTGGGCTTCTACAGCTCGAGATCATCAATTGGATTTCAAACCATCTCCTCATTTGATTAAGCTTCGTTCTTCCCACTAATGGATGATGATCCTCCATCTGTTATACCTAATGTTGTGTCTGAACCACAACGACATATGTCAAGAATGTACAATTTCTCATCTTCTAGCTTGGTTAGACTCAAGGATATTGTTGCAAGGAATTCACAAGTACAAAATTCAACTCGCGTTGAAGTTGCCACGTCACTTATTCATAAATGTGGGGTGGCTGTGTCAATGGAAAAATAGGGCGTGTTCAAACCAACTCTATTGTTCCACGTAGGAGTGTACATAGACCGGGTTGGTTCGGATTTTGTAAATACCAAATCAAATTATTAGTGTCGGGTTTTTAAATTTATAAACCAAATCAAATCAATAAAAGTCGAGTTTTTCAACCTCGGTTTTTTTTTTCGAGTTTTTTCGGTTTCTTCGGGTTTTTCGGTAAAGTATTCATACAAACATATAATTAACTTTTGCTTCAAATATTTCTTTAGTCCGAGCAAAATACAACTATCTAAGGTATTTCTTAAACAAATAACACAAAATATATTCACTTTATTTGAAATTTATGAAGTGAGTGATGACAATAAAATATTTAATCAAAAAATAATGAAATCGCATAGAATAAATATTGCATATTAATAAGTCATAATAAACCTAATCATAATTTAAAAGGATTAAGTCATGTTAAAATAAGTTTAATAAGTATTAACTACATAACTAAATATTAAACAAAAAAATAAATTAGTTTATGTATTTATGTAAAATTAAAGAATAAATATCTAACATGATTGTCATTCCTAGAGTTGGATTGAATAATCTTTTGTTAACATTCGTATTAATTTGGGCTTTATTTGAGCTACTAATATCTATAGGCTGTAAAAAGACTTATTGGACCATTTAAAATTCTAAGTTTAAACTTGAAATAATATACTGAAAAATAAAAACTATGAAAAAGTTGAAGAAATATTTATAAATTACATCACAATAAATATTTTTATGTATAAAATATTTTTAAAAATAGTATACATGTAATATCGGGTTGGTTCGGTTCGATTTAAAAATAGTATACATGTAATATCGATTTAAAAATTATAATCGAATCTTTTTTTTCAATACCAAACCAAGTCAAACCAAACCACTAATCAGGTTTTTTGCGGGTTAGTTCAGTTTGCAGTTTGATTCAATTTACGGTTTGATTTTGTACACCCCAAAATTCCACGTAATGAATTTACGCCTACCAATTCCACTAAACACAATGGGAAATGCTACTTGTCTCTTTGGCTCAAAAACAATGACGGAAGATGAGATAAAACTACCCAACTTTGTTGCTCAACTACAAAAGGCTAAACAACAATTTCGAGATGAGTTGAAAGATACGAATACTAAACTTTGTTGATCATTTCCTTTTCATTATGGATGATCCAAGTGGAGACAGGAAAAACGTACTAATCACTTTGACATAAGCTGATATGTTAATATTTCAGATTAATAAAGAGCTCTTGGAGTTTGCTTCTCCAGTTGTTCAATCACTGAATAAGTTAAAGGCCAATATCTCACCGAGAGAGGGGGGGAGGGAGGGATCCAAGATTTGGAGGTTCCGGGTGTCATATCGTCCAAATAGGATAAATGGTTCGGTTCCTTCAATTTTCTTGAAAGCGATTTCGCTCCATTAGAATGCAATTTTTTTTTGGCCGGTCGCTCCCCCTATATATGGTCTCAACCTGACTAGAATTAATGCTAGTTTTTCCTTTCTCGTGACATTGTCTGACAATTCTGTCGGAGACAATTCAATAAGACTTTCACTTGATCACTTTTACTTGCTGTTTCATAATCTGTTATTTTTATTCGTTACTTCAATTGTTCTATCAGCAAATTATTTAGCATAAAGAATATAATATTTGGTCATTATAATCTACGTGTTTTTTATACCCATTTTTAATAAAAACCAAGGTGACCCAAATTTTCATGAATTTGGGTGTTTACTTATTTATATTTTGTGCCACCTTTAGTGAAAATTCAAGCTCCGTTATTGATCATCTTCTTCCGAGAATCGAAATTCCCAATGAAGGATAGGAGATTGGATAGAATGCATTCATTCAGAATCAGGGCAATCAAACATTCAGGATGGTATTTCGTGTAAGATATACTAATTATGTGACTTCATCTTATGTAATTTTGTTCGAAACCAAATTCATCAACTCATAAAAATGTGACATAACGCAAAAGTAAGTTGAAATAGACCACTGATTTTAAAAGACAATAACTTTGAACAATCATGCAACTCAAAATAAATAATATATATATATATATATATATATATATATATATATATATATATTATATAACACATTATGGCTTTTAACTTATTCTGATGACTGATCAACTGGAGAAGCAAACTCTAGGAGCTCTTTGTTACTCTGAAATAGTAGCATATCAGCTTCTGTCAAAGTAATTAGTACATTTATCCCGTCTCCACTTGGGTCATCCATGAAAAGGAAATGATTCTTCATTGGATTTTTCGCTAAGGTCGCTCTTATGGGTCTACCCCATCCAAAATTGATCGTATTTAGCCCTAAATTGCAAAAGCTGGTGCAAGAATAAACATCAAATATATCCCGCTCTATTATGTCTAAACCCTCTTCAAATTTTTCTTGTGCATATGAGGCTAGCTGATTTGTATTCATATCTTTCAACTCGTCTCGAAGTTGTTGTTTAGCCTTTTGTAGTTGAGCAACGAAGCTGGACAGATTTATCTTGTCTTCCGTCATTGCTATTGAGCTAAAGAGACAAGTAGCATTTCCCATTGTGTTGAGTGGAATTGGGGGGCGTAAATTGATTACATGGAACAATTGAGTTGGTTTGAACACGCCTGAATTTGCCGTTGATACAGCCACCCCACATTTATGGAGAAGTGCTGTGGCAACTTCAATGCGAGTTGGATTTTGTACTTGTGAATTTGTTGCAACAATACCCTTGAGTTTGACCAAGCTAGAAGATGATAAATTGTACATTTTTGACACGCATCGTTGTGGTTCAGGCACAATATTAGGTATAGCTGGAAGATCATCCATTAGTGGGAAGAACGAAGCTCCATCAAACCGAGGAGATGGTTTGAAATCCAACTGATGATCTCGAGCTATAGAAGCCCAATCATTAAGGAACTTACCAAGGCTGTACCCATCAACAATCTTGTGGGACAGACATACGCTGACTGCCAGTCCACCACAATCAAAATGACTCAATTGGACCACTAACAAACTAATTCTTCCTTCCGATAAGGAATTACTCCAAGGCAAATTTTGCGGGAAGACTATTTCAATAGCATCATTGTAGGGATTGTTAAGAACTTCAGACATTGGACAATTGACTCGGACATTAAAATACTCAGCGCCTATGTCACTGCAATCAACATAGCTATTATTATCCTTGATTTGTCCCGCAAAGGGATAATAAGAGGATAATACTTTTGAAAGGGAATTTTCAAGAATTTGTGATATTTGGTTTATGTTATAATTTACAGGTTTAGAGTAGAAGAAGGCAAATGGAGCATATGCAGGACTAGCTGTGTAATCTCTAAAAGAGAGATTGTGATGTCTAAGTGAAGAAGGGATAGGGGATGAGGGCTTAATGATTTTTCTTGAAAGAATTGTTGATAATGCCATTTTTAGCTCTATGTTTTAATTTGAATTACAATTATAGGTTCACATTCACATTTATATAGTGTAGCAAAATAATTCTCTGTGTAGATGTTTAGTATCCAATTAAAATATTGTTTCAACTTATGTGGCTTGATTTAGGGTACGGAAATCAAACCAATTAATGTTCGAATATATAATGTTTATTTTTTTAAAAAATAAAATTTGCATATTCAGAAACTACATAAAAATTCTATAAATCATAATAGTTAGCAACTCAACATATTTAGAAAATATTTGAAAACATCGTCATCCTAAAAAATAAAAATATTTTTAGACTCTTCAACTAATAATTAAGACATATAAATTGAAAACTCTTTGGCAGGGAGCATTTTCCTGAATAGACTTTATGCAGTGCGAAACTAAATTAATCAAACTCCAATGCAGACATCGAACGCCGGATAAAAAATTTAAAAAAAAACAGAGGGGGTAACTGGCGTAAGGAAGTGCGTGCAAGAAAAGTTGACTTCATGTCCATGATGCTAATTTTAATAAAATATTTACATGTAATGTGGTTAATTTATTAATTAATTATATGATCCATGTGCAAGAAGAGTTGACTTCATGTCCATGATGCTAATTTTAATAAAATATTTACATGTAATGTAGTTAATTTATTAATTAATTATATGATCCATGTGCAAGAAGAGTTGACTTCATGTGCAAGATGTTCTCCTCTTCAACAAAACAATGTTGGTACATGTGGATAAAATGGTCCCTTTTTGTTAAATGACATTATAGAATATATATATATATATATATATATATATATATATATAGGATTTTTTTAATCTAAATGTATTAGAGATAAAATTGAATGGAACATACGTGATGCGAATTTAAATTAGTCAGGCTCTAATATAGATACATTATATAATTTTTATCGTCTATGATTTCTTGAGATGTCCAGAAGTCTTGTCTTTTAGGCAAAATTAATTTGTGCACACATTACAACAAGAACTTATGCTTTTCTAAAGATTTTAGGCAGAATATATAGACAAAAATTCAAATTTGACTTCAACTATCAATTTGACACTTAAACTTATATCCAATGTCCAACTAAACACTTCAACTAACTGGCAAAAACGCGATTGAGAATATTCTGATCCAACGGGCTTCGTATGAACTCCAAATGTGGTTGACGTGAAAAATGAAAAATTACCAAATGACACGTGTATTTTTTTTAAAAATAGTACTTTTTCACAATTGTATTTATTAGAAATTATTTCAATAAGAAAAATCTAAAAATTGGTTATTGATGTTCTTCATGGTTCTTATTGTTCTTCATTGTTCATAACTGATTAAATTTCATTTATTGCACATTTGTGATGGTTGTCAATATTGCCTTGGGAAAACTAAATCTGGAGTTTTAGGGATCATTTAATCAAAGATCCTTTAATGATGGACGCAAAATTGAAGAAAAAGTAGTGGGATAGAGGGTGAAAACGTAAGACCTACATATTTTAGATGAAAAACAAATATTTTATCATATCACCGTGAGAGATCCACTAGACATACTTGATATTTAGTATTCACATTCTGATCAGATTAAATTTCATGAATTCGCGCATTGAGGAGCTCATTTCTCGAGGTAGCGTCTTCAATTCGATTTTTTCAATCCCAAAAGTTCAAACATGAGACCATTGATAATTGCTATCTTACTCCACGTTGCTGAATTTTTAATTGCACCCTATAATTAAGTCCTGAGTAATTAATAGGATCCTAAAATCTCGTTGCATTTATAACATCCTCTAAGTTTTGAAAAGTATTTAGTGCACATTTCAGTCAACTAATATCTAGCTACTATTTATATGATGCATCTTACTTCATTAAGTCACCGAAGCTATCATCGGAACCACCATGTTCTCTGACAACTCCTCCTTAGTGTTGGCGGAACACAAATAGTTTGTGTTGCGCCCGAAATCCAACCTAACTACAAGTCAACCTTTTTCATATATCACATATTTCTTGACACGGTACTATGCTTGGGAAAAACCCTTTTCCTCTCTCTCTCTCTCTCTCAATAAAAGCCCACGTCTATCGCGCCGAAGGGAGGATAAATAGGACTGTGTGACACATATATTATATACACCTGCAGGTGTGCAACATGCAATTTGCTTTTAGTTTTGTTGTTGTTGAATTCGTATACACACATTGTATACACCTTCTCATTTGGATACATATAGTAGTGTACATAACAATTTATTGAAGCTAAACATATTAGAACAAGCTGATTTTATACACATAATGTATACATCAGACTCAATTGACGAATTTGTTTTATATACCAATCTAAAATTAATCATGTAACAACCCAATTTTTTTTTGTATACCAATCTAAAGTTATTTTGTATACAACTCTAAAGTTAATTAATAGACGTATATAAGACATGTATGCAAAATTCAAACAATTGTATATGTTATAATAGCTATACATTCAGTTATACGTATTATGTATAAGTAGACAAACTTTTTAGATATACGTATTATGAAGAATCGATGTTAATACATTTTTCTTCCTTTATGTATACAATGATACGAATGTATACAAAGAGCATATACATTGAGTAAGTCAATTTTAGATACATATACATATTATAAACATATATGTAGACAATTTTGTAATATACATATGGTTTATTTTCTGTCCAGTATATATAATAAAATAATATTGATGTATGCAATAAGTATATGCATACGTTTAATTTAATATAGGTAATTTTGTGACATACATGTAGTTCATGTATATATGAATATAATGAAATTTGTTAAGCTAATATAAAGTAATTTTGTTATATGCATTAGGTTCAGGCTTACATTTTTAATGAATTTAATATAGTGTAGACGAAATATGTTGTAAGCATTTGATTCATGTATACACTGATAACTTGGTACACATTTGTTTGCATTTAGATTCGCAAAAAAAAGAAATTAAAAAAAAAAAGAAGAGAGAGAACATGACATATCACTCAAAATTAGGGATAAAAAATAGTCATCAGGAGAGAGAGAATATACGTGACTTATCACTTAAATTTAGGCATAAAAGAGTATTCATCCCTTGGGGGCAACTTTTGTTAGTTGGCTATTTAGTGCCAATTAACTAAGGCTTTTGCTTTGCTAATTTCTTTTGGCTATTAAGCTGCCAATATTTTATGGATGTTGTGCTTATATGTCAATTCCTCCAAGTTATTGGGACAACTCAACAAGATATTTGTTTGGTATCCACGTTGATATGTATCACGTAATGTGGGAGCAATAGGTTCATACCGATTATGTTGAAGCTTTGACTGTCTGTTCTCAATTATTTGCTGGACACTCCGAAAAAGTCTACCCTCAACATGGTCTTGGGATTGCTCAACGCTGGGAGGAGATGCCTTCTATTCCTTCTACTTGCAGTTATGGCAATCAAGCTTATAAGCAGAGGTATATTTGATCACTTCAACACCATTGACCATGCTGCGCGCAGTTATATTATTTGCATCAAGTTTGTCGTAAGCAATTTGAATTAGACTATCCTTCATGCAACTGCTAGTAACCAAGGCCGAATTCAGAATTTCAAGAAGATGAGTGCATTATTACGAGAAGGGGGGGTTCAGAATTTATATATGACGGGTTCAACTTTTAGATTTTTACAATGAACCCATTAAACTTTTAAGATAATAGATTCAAATTTGAAGTTCTTTGAAAACTTTGCATCAAGTTATTCATAAACTGCTCTTGGAAAATATTAGACCACATCTAGTGGTTGATGTAGAATTGGAAATGTATTTTGTACTTCATGTAAGATGATGTTGTCCTTGTTATTTATAGTAACCATAAAGTATATAATTAAATTCATCAACTCATAAAAATGTAACATAATACAAAAGTAATTAAGTTGAAATAGATATTACATGGTAGGGGTCCAAGCCAAACACCCCGCCACCCCAAGAAGGATTTAAAACAATTTGTAAAACACTCTCAAAATAAATAGATTAAAAAAAAAACTTAGAATATGAAAAGCACACATAATAGCTTAGCAAGACGGCCTTAAACCTTATTCGGTTGACTGAACAACTGGAGAAGCAAACTCTAGAAGCTCTTTGTTGCTCTGGAAAATTTTCATATCAGCTTCTGTCAAAGTGATTAGTATATTTATCCCGTCTCCACTTGGGTCGTCCATGAAAATGATGTAGTTCTTCATTGGATTTCTTGCTAGGGTCACTCTTACAGGCGTACCCCATCCATAGTCGATTGTATAAAACCTAAAACCGCATAAGCTGGTGCAAAAATAAATATCAAATATATCGCGCCCTTTTAACTCTGGACCCTGATTAATTCTTGCAAGTGCATGTGCGGCTATCTGACTTGTATTCAGATCTTTCAACTCGTCTCGAAATTCTTGTTTAGCCTTTTTTAATTTAGCAACGAAGTTGGGTATATTTATCTCATCTGGCGTCATTGCCATGTAACCAAGGACAGAAACAGCATTTCCCATTGTGTCGAGTGGAATTGGTGGGCGTAAATTCACTGCATGGACCAATAGAGATGGTTTGAACATGCCCGATTTCTCCATTGACACAGCCGCTCCACATTTATGAAGAAGTGCTGTGACAACTTCAACGCGAGTTGGATTCTGTACTCCTGAATTCGTTGAAACAATATCAGCCTTGAGTCTTGCCAAACTAGAGGACGAGAAATTGTACATTCTTGACACATGTCGTTGTGGTTGATCATCAGGTACAACAATATTTTTAGGTATAGCTTCATCCATTAGTGGGAAGAGCGAAGCTCCATCAAACCGAGGAGATGGTTTGAAATCCAACTCATCTCGAGCAATAGAAGCCCAATCACTAAGGAATCTAGATAAACTATGTCCATCAGCAATCTTGTGTGACAGGCATATACTGATTGCTATTCCACCACAATCGAAATGGGTTAGTTGGACCACTAGTGGACTTCGGTTCAACGGATCACTCCAAGGCAAATCTTGTGGGAAGACTACATCTACAATATCATTATAAGGGTGGTTGAGAATTTCAGACATTGGACTATTGATTCGAACATTTAAGTACTCAACACCTGTGTCGTTGCAATCGACATAGGTATTATTATCCTCGATCCGTCCGGCAAAGGGATAATAAGAGGATAATACTTTTGAAAGGGAATTTTCAAGAATTTGTGATATTTGGGTAATGTTATAATTTTGGGGTATAGAGTAGAAGAAGGCAAATGGGAAATATTGAGGAACATTTGTGTAATCATTCAAAGAGAGATTGTGATGTCTAAGTGAAGGAGGAGTGGGGGAGGAAGGCTTAATCATCTTTGTTGATTTTGCCATTTTCAATTTAGCTATCAAAGGTTGATACAATTATGTTCCAAAATATTGAATGTGCACTTGGAATTCCACATTCAGAACACTTATATAAGCTAGCAAAATAAATGTATTACATATGGAGATGAGTTGTATATAGGAAATGCTAGTTTAGTAGGATTATTATATGATATATTGATATCTTATTTGGGATCTTAAAATTCCAAAAAATATCATAGTGTGTCATGTAGAAGAAAAGGGCAAGGGAGGAGGAGTAAGATTTAGGGTATGGAGAAAAATATATTTCAATTTTTTCATGTTTGGTTCGTCAAAATATTTTGAAAAATATTTTCTCGATACAAATAAGTTCTTTAGAAATGAGGAAAATAGTTAGAAATGATAAATTGGCTATTAGCATTTCTGAACCCTCCCCAACAAGATTAAAATTAAGGGATAATTATACAGAATGACCATTCGGTCATCAATTTTTTCACAAAATTTAGTCCAACTATGATTTATTAGGGATAATTACATAGAATGACCACTCAATCATAATTGTTTTCCAAAATATGGCCCATCTTTCTTCTTCGATCTTCTTCTTCCGGTCATTAATGACTTCTTCTGTTCCTTCTTCTTCTTCTTCTTCTTCTTCTTCTTCCATGTTCAACCATTAAACTTCTTGAAAGCTCGGTTTTTAGGGTGTGTCTGGTATGGAGAAATATATATTTCAATTTTTTCATGTTTGATTCATCAAAATATTTTCTCGACAAAAACAAGTTCTTTAAAAATGCGCAAAACGGCTAGAAATGATAAATTGACTATTAGTATTTTCGAACTCTCACCAACAAAGTTAAAATTAATTCAGATAGTCAACCAATGATGTTGCTAAGTAAAGTGCCCCTTTTTTTTCGTCTACGAAAAGTACCTTCATTCCGCAAAAAGCTCTTAGAACATGTGTAAAGAGTAAGATTTAAGGAGAAGAAAGACTTCCAATGCCTAAGATTTAAAATTTTCTCCATGAATGACAAAATAATTCCTTTTAAGTAATAAAACTAATAAATTCTTCCAAGTCTAGCACTGGACAAGAAATATGGTACACCTGTACAAAATTTAGAATTGACATAATTTGTTGTTTTGAGGGGATGTGTATCGGAAACAACCTCTTTACTTTATCTCTGAGGTAAAGGTACGGTCTGCGTACATTATACCCTCTCCAGACCCCACCTTATTGGAATACACTGGGTATGTTATTGTTGTTGTTGATATTTTGTTGATTTTCAGTTTTTCTGGTGCAGACATTTTCTTCTTCGCGTTCGCGATCGCGCGTGAGGAGGGTGTCGCGTTCGCGAAGAAGGGATTTAGGTCGGGTCTGGGTCGGGGCAAATTTTTCATCACGACCGCGATGGATCGGGTTAGGTCCGTCTAGCGATCGCGAGGGACCCACCGTGATCGCGAAGAAGAAAATCACCTGGACAGATTTCAAATATCATTTTCGAACTAAAATTTCATAACTCGATTTTTGAAGTTTGGAAACTCGTGAAGATCATTTCGTTCCATTTTTAGTAACATAGTGAAGGATATTCGGTTAAGTAATGAAAAAAGGGGTGGTGGGGATCCGCATATATAGTTCAGGTCGATTAGAAGGTGCAAAAATAGCTAGAACTGAATGCGAAAAGTATAAAAAAATATCTCGTAATGTATTTAATCGGAAAATAGATTATGCTCCTGCGAAAGTATCTACTCGTTATGAAATCTCAAATAACAAACATGCATCATATACATCATTTCCTGTTTGAATTGTACTGAGTATGATATAGAAAGTGCTAATATGTGATTTAGGAGGTAATAAGACCCCATAAAGATAAAAATATGTCCCTAGAACTTCAGTCATAGATGGGAGAATATTTATGATTTTTCCTTATTTTATTTTCTAATAACTAACATAAAAATTTCGGATATGAGAATCAACCATATTACATAGATATGCTATATAAAGAAAATATTTACCATCTATAGCAATAACATTTTTTTTAGTGGATACTTATAATATATTTATAATACAATTATAATACATATTGCAGAGAATAATTTATAAAAACACATAGTATAAGTTTTATTCATGGATAATACATTTATCACATACTTTAATATACTTATAATACATTGTGTCAATTTTTTACCAAACAAACATAATACATTTTAAAACACTTGTAATACATCTATATTGCATGCATAATTCACATTTAATACATAGTGCAGATTTATCATAGTATTGCTATGTATTGCTATAGATGATAGTAAATAAAAAGTATCGCTAAAAATAATAATTATTTATTAAAAAATACTCACCAAGTAATTTTTTCTTTAATATTTAGAAAAAATTAAAACAACCATGTGGTTCATTAAGTATGATCCATGTGTTAGAGAGTTGACTTCACCTATTTAATTAGTTTATTAATTTTAGAATCCAATTGAAATCGAGCAATAGTATTTATTAAACATCAACTATATAATTTTATTTAATTTTATTACACATGGAGGATATAACGTGCGTGCTTGCTCCATTAAATAATTTAAATTCGTAATATAAAATCAACCATATTAAGAATAATGCTAATTAAATAAAAAGAAATTCCATGTTTAGAAGAGTCAGAAATTCCATGTTCAGGACAGCTCATTAGTAACCTTTTGTTTTCTTGAGATTTATGAATCTTTTAGATCACGCTTCGAAAGACTTCGTTTGAGTACAACTAAATATTTTATTAGAAAACATTATATCACAATTTAATTTTTTTTTAAGTTATTCAAATGTTAGATGACAGTTTAATTTTTTTATTTGTAAGATCGAAAAATATATGAGCAAACATTAGGGGTAAATATTCAAGGGTTATATTTGTCCAATTATTAATAATAAAAAGAAGAGAAAATTTCATAAAGGGCTATAGTTTAGGTCTATATTATGTAGCTTAGTAATAGTTTTAATATCTACATAACATAGCTCATTTTTAAGTCAGGGAGGGAGCAATTGCCCTATAATTGCGCTCATCCTTAACGGAAGGGAGCAA
Organism: Jaltomata sinuosa; assembly: GCA_003996215.1. Taxonomy (NCBI): domain Eukaryota; kingdom Viridiplantae; phylum Streptophyta; class Magnoliopsida; order Solanales; family Solanaceae; genus Jaltomata; species Jaltomata sinuosa. The sequence continues at coordinate 49,743 of QJPP01006932.1, forward strand.
TCAACGCTGAAAAAAGCAACTGACTTGAGTAATTAACGAAGATTAAATTATTACCTTCCTGAATTTCTGAATACAAGATAACAGATCCGGCGAAAGAAAATAACAGATCCGCTGATAACAAAGCCCACTAAAAGATACTTGATACAACTAAAACTTCAGATACTTGATACAATTAGAGAAATCTAATACAACATCTTTTCTTTTTTTGATACAATTAGAGAAATCTTTAGTTGATACAATAAAAGCAGTATCTCAATTCTTGATACAACTAGAAAAACATGATACTTGATGAGATATGATTTTTTTTGATACAATTAGAGAAATCTCTAGTTGATACTATAAAAATAGTATCTCAATTCTTGATACAACTAGAGAAATCTAATTCTTAGAGAAATTTTTTTGTGGCTCGACAATATTTTTTAATGTGTCCTAGTTTATCATATCGATAACATCTGAGAGGCTTCTTACCATAATTGTTAGAAGACTTTTCCTTCTTTCCTGGTAAGCTTGAACCACCTGAGACTCAATAGTGTGGCCTATCTCTTGCTTTACCTTCAAAGTTCCTCTTGTCGGTTACAAGATCGAGCATTTCCTTTCCTTTCTTTTATTGATATACCAACCATTTGTTTGGCTAGTGGCTTCTGTAACAATAACAAATTCTCAAATTGCTCTAAGAATGGTCATTGAGCTCATCCTTGAATCTATGTAACAAAGGGAATATATTCTAATTTCAAACCACGAATGACAATTCCTGTACAAGAAATAAGACTTTTAGTGGCAACTAAAGCCGCCACAGAAACTCCAAAAGTCGCCACGACAGCTAGAGGTTATTAATGGCGGCATGGAAAAGTCGCCACTAAATGATCTTATTGTTCGTCGCCACAAAAGGATACTAATATCGCCACAACATATACCAACATATGAAGGGGGAATTGAATCGAGAAGTCAAAATAACTAGCACGTATAAGATAATTTTCACCAAAAAAGTTAATCATTTGCCTAATTCATTCGGATAATCTCAGTTACACTTGTATGATTTTGGGGTTTTCAATGTTGAGTGAAAGTTGGACACAAAGTTGCATCAGCAATAGTAAACATGAGGACTTAGTTCACCAAGCATGCTCTCCTGTGTTATTCCATCATGTCATAGCATCACCATATGATAAAATATTATGATAGAACTATTCATAACTGCAAAAGTTATAGCTTGAACTCACCAATATAGAGAAAAAAAATGAAAATTACTTCATCAAATTCACTACAACTTCGCCATCAGTCATAGATGCCTCGTGCAAGTTCTTAATCGATCACACAATAGGAAACAATACAGCATGACAACACATGATAACAAGCAATTGAACAATCAAGAAAGAACAATGCCCTTAAATACGTCCACGAGCATAGATCGTTGCATAGTAATCTCAAATTGCATCACATATAATTACTCGATTATCCAAAAGTTTCAATATACCCATGAGTATTTCAGATCTGAACAATAGAAAATGTCAAAGGAACAATGAATTTATAAATTGAAATTAGCAAAGGAACAATCAAATCACGCTTTTGATTACTAACAAAGAACTCAAATTCATTTGAAAAAAATTAGCAAATGATCACAAATGGATCTATTTCTTCGAATCTGGACCATTGAGGACTGGTCGTGCCCCCGGGATCTGGTCCATTCGAGAGTGAATCTTCTTAATTCACACGTTTCATAAACTCGAACCTGAAAGGGTCCACTTGCTCATTTTCGCTTTCCGAGCCATTCTTGAAACCGCCACCTCACACTTGTATAATCATCATATAATATGTGTATATATTATATATTAATCATATACTAATTTATACATTTATTATACAAATATAAATTTTCCAAAATATCTAGTGAAGATGTGATCATATAATTTGTGTCATTTTTCACCTAAGTTTTTTTAATGTCAAAAATAAATATGTTGGAGATAATATAATGAAAGAAGTAATTGTGGGAAAAAATTTAGGAGTTTGATTTTTTCGGAGATAATAATCCTTGATTATAGTACAATTTTTGGGATTCTTTACTCTTTCTGTTTTCTTATTTATATGGCTAGGCTAAATATTGTAAGGCCAACTAATGTAAGCTAAATAATGAGTTTGGCTATTTATATTTTTTCCCCCTAATTTAATTAAACACGGAATTTAAAAAAATATTATATTTAAAAACAAAAAATACAATACAATACAATAGGTAACAACCATCCAAACAAAATGTAAAGCAAAGTACAGAAAATAGAACATTTTAGTGTCTTCACAAACCAAGCAAAAACAAATCACGCATTATTGGTTATAAAAAAAAAAACTAGGATCTAGTAATGAGAGCAATGAAAGAATCCAAATCTCTCTTAGAATCACCACCAACGTCGACGGATTGTCTAACTTTTTTACCCAATTCTACCATATTCTTCCTCACCTCATTCCCTTCGGGCGAAGCCATCAATTTTCTTGTGGATATGCCCTAGATCCAATCTCACTTGTGATGATTTGAACATACTTTATAAATATTATTTGATACAAAAATATGACATCTGATATTCTTTTTCATAGTTATATCAAATAGTTTGATTAATATGATAAGGTCCTTGATTAAGTTTTGGGACTTGACATCATGATGGAGATCATGATAATGAGAGAGTCATGTTTCTTATAACTTAATCTAAAATTATTCTTGATCGTAGGATTACTAATTGGGACATTAGTGATCCAGTTAGATCAATATGTATGTGGTGGTCTTTATAAGATAAATATTAGCTGATCTCATTAACTAAATCACATATATAGATGATGCATATGGAGATATGATCATTGAACAGATTCACCGGATAATTCCTAATGGTTAGAATTACCATAAACTGTCACTAGGATATTATCTTGAAAAATGTGATGTAAGAGTTTCCTTTGACCTGAGATCATCATAGTAATTAACAAGTTATTTATTATACTTTGATACCGGACACCCATGTCCATACGAAAATAATTGAAAGGATAAAAAATAATAAGTTACAATATAATTGAAAGAGAAAAAAGGTAAGGACGAGGCAAATCAATTATTACATAAAATGGGAATTCTAATCATTACGGAGCAGAGGGATTTAACAATACAATAAATTTTAATAACGCTCAATATAAATATTATATTTAAAAACAAAAAATACAATACAATAGGTAACAACCATCCAAATTCCAAACAAAATGTAAAGCAAAGTACAGAAAATAGAGCATTTTAGTGTCTTCACAAACCAAGCAAAACCAAATCACACATTATTGGTTATAAGAAAAAAAAACTAGGATCTAGTAATGAGAGCAATGAAAGAATCCAAATCTCTCTTAGAATCACCACCAACATCGACGGATTGTCTAACTTTTTTACCCAATTCTACCATATTCTTCCTCACCTCATTCCCTTCGGGCGAAGCCATCAATTTTCTTAGCGCGTTCTCAATAGTTGTGGATGTAATTAACTCATCACGTCGTTCCCAATCCTTCACAACGATGCCAATTTTGAGCACCTTTGTGACGAGCACTGCAATCCTCGGATGGTCAAAAACCATAGGCCATGTGGCTAATGGCACTCCCATAGTAATGCTCTCCAAGACAGAATTCCACCCACAATGACTCAAGAATCCTCCTGTTGCTGAGTGCCCCAGGATTTCCGGTTGGGGTGCCCAATCCTTCACCACGACTCCTCTTCCTTGTACTCTCTCTTCGTAACCTTTGGGAATTTGGACTTGTTCGCCTTCTTTTAACAACACGTCACTCACTATCCAAATGAACTTTTGTTGACTCTTTTCCAACCCTATAGCGAGCTCTTTGATTTGCTCAGTGGATAAGGAAGTTGTTGTTCCAAATGACACTAATATTACAGAGTTTGGTTCTTGTTTGTCTAGCCATTTCAAACACTCGTGACGATTGATCATGTTTGTTTGATCATCATCATTAATGGTCGCGATGGGATGTAATGGACCAATAGCCCATGTCTTGGGGCCTCTTCTTAGTAACTTATTGAACCTTGAAAGAACATCGAGATAAGGTCCCTCAACCACCCTGCATGCGTTGTAGAGGTTTCCAGAGCAAAATTTGTTATACAAATGTTGCATTATAATGTAGTCCATAAACTCGCGTATGAAACTACTTTCATAGGACGGAAGATTATTGGGATATTCAGATCCACTAGGGAGTAGAAGCCTCGTGACAAATTTGCCAATAAACGAGGGTAGATGGAGTCGTATGAGTTCATCTTCCAAATACATGGAACTTATCATAAAAGCAGACGAGACATTAAAACTATAGGACTCCGCATTTGATATAGAAACAACATCTTGAACAACACTAGCCATCAGAGAGTCATAAATGACCACCACCCTACGGTTTTTTTTGGAAATCTCTTGTAAGAATGCAGCCACAGGCTCGCGCAACATAAGGGCATCTTCAAGGAGGGGTATCATGAATTTTTGTGACGCGGTTTCTTCATTTGAGCTACTATGATCTATTTGATCATCGCGAGATGGAGGATTTGGGAATTCATGGAAATGGATGTTAGAAGTGGTAAGAGGATCCCAACCATGAACGCGACGTTTAACTCTCTTAATAATGTCACTATAGCAAACATAATAGATAGGTAAATTGTAGGAAGAAACAAGTCTAGAGACATTGAGGAGTGGATTGAGATGTCCTTGTAATAGAAAAGGTACCATCACCACAATTACATCTTCTTTAACTCCATTAATTTGGTTTAAAGAAGAAGCCATTTTGATTTCTTCAACAAACTTTGGTATATAGAGATTATAGTTCTTGATATATGTGGCTATTTTAATTTGTTGAGAAAACATATGGAATTCAACACCTATAAATAGTACTATTTGATCAAATACTAAGTGAATATAATATACATCTCTTGCCATAGGCAAATATTTAATTTTAAAAGCTTATAAGTCATGTGTTGTAATGGGATAATATCAGATTATACGTAACAATATTTGCGGGATTTTGCCAACCTGTTTTAGCTTGCATTTTAAAAAGTCAAATGAATGTATTTTTGATATATAGGTTGTATTTAAATAAAATATTAGTTAGATACTTAAATGATAAACTAAATTCGAGTTTATACACCGTCAATATAAGAATTTATTTTACACTATCATGTCATTCAATAAAGAATATTTATAAGTAAGCCGCTACTTGAAATGTAGGATTTGTAATGGTATATAGAAGCCCTAGATACGGGTAGCCGGGTAGGGGTGTTCACGGGTCGGTTTAGATTCGGTTATTGGTAAAAATCAAAATCAAACTAATATAATCGATTTTAAAATTATTAAAACTAAACCAAACCAAATATAATATACATTCATCGGTTTCGGTTCGGTTGTTCGGTTATTAATCATACACGAAAATAAAAGAAACGATTCCTTAAAAGGAAAAATAAAAGACAACAATTCATTGAAAAAGAAAATTCTAAGATTACCACACAAGACATAACATGGCGTACGTCTAATACAAGATATTTAAAATATAAAAAAAAATTGGATTAAAATATATATATAAGATATTTAAAATTGTTCATAAAAAATAATATATTATGTATATATAATTATAAAAAAATATATATAATTTTTTGGTTCGATTCGATTATTTCTTTGATTTCTTTGAACAAAACCAAAACTAAATCATATATTATCAGTTTTTAAAAATGTAAAACCAAACCAAACAAAAACCGATTTATCTAATCGGTTTGGTTCAATTTTTTTGATTTGGCTCAATTTTTATCCAAACCGTGAACACTCCTAGATACGGGTTCGCTTTTGTTCAATACTCCCTCCGTCCCATATTAATTGGCCACTTTACTAAAAATAGTTGTCCCATATTAGTTGTCTATCTTACTAAATCAAGAAAGTATTCATTAAATTTTTTCCCCATATTACCCTTACAATTAATTCCTTTTTAAAGTGTTCACAATTGTTTGTAAAGTTCCAAAGAAGTTTCTTAAGGAGTGAATTAGAAAAATTATTTTTTTATTTTTGATTTCTTAAAATACGTGTAAAAAAAGGAAAGTGACCAACTAATATGAGACAGATGGAGTAGTTCATTTGTGTTAACAAAATCATTAAATATGTACATGTATTAAATTTAGAATAAAGTTATTCCTTCCGTTTTAATTTGTTTGACCTACTTTCTTTTTTAATCCGTTTAAAAAAGAATGCCTCTTTCCTTTTTTAGAAATACTTTAATTTCAACTTTTTCAAGACCACAAAATTAAAGAATATTTTAATCATTTAACATATCTTTAATTTAAAACCACAAATTTCAAAAGTCTTCTTTACTTTTTTAAACTCCGTGCCAAGTCAAAATAGACTAAATAAATTGAAATGGAGGGAGTATTAATTAACACTTGAACTCTTGTTCTAAAATCAAGAACCCATAATGGTGTTGGGATCGAAATCGAGAGGGCGTCATGCGGAAGCTTATAATTGCAAACCATCAAGGCGATAAATTAGACGACACATAAAACTATACTAAAAAGCATATTATTCGATATGATTTGGCCAATTGGCCTACATATGAAAAACTAATATTAAAAAGCATAAAAACTACTGAGAGAAAATCTCCCCCTAAACAAGACTCTTTTGATGACTACATCATGGATATTATTGTGTTGTGGTTTGAGAAGAACATGTCTTCTATTTATAGAATTACAAGACTTCTCCTTCCAAGAAAAATTATAATTATGGAAGAGTTATTTTCCTACAAGGAAACCTTTTCCACCAAGAAAACCTTTTTCAAGGTAAAACACAGTTATGGTATAATTCAATTAAAGTAGGAAATTCAGGGCAAACCCTAACAAATCTCCCCTTGGCCTGAATTTTCTGGCAATTTAATCTTCATCTTCTTCTTCTTCACATCATCTTCATCACTGCTGCTTGTCATGGTTAAAAATAAGATTTACAATATTGTGGTTAAAAATGGTTTTAAAAAAAAATATTTTATTTCTATTTTTAAAGATGCAGCAGCAAGTATGTTGAAAATATGGTTGAATCTTGATACTCCTTCTCCACATGTAGTATCTGGACAAAAATCTTCATTATCATCAAATTGGTTGCAAGTTGATTTGAAACCGCCTTAAACCTGTCTTCAACCTCGTTCAACCATCGGCTCATTGAACCATTGAATCGTTGGATTGTTGAACCCATTGGATCGTCCGGCTCTGATACCACTTGTTGGGATCGTAATCGAGAGGGCGTCATGCGGAAGCTAATATTTGCAAACCATCAAGGCGATAAATTAGACGACACATAAAACTATACTAAAAAGCATATTATTCGATATGATTTGGCCAATTGGCCTACATATGAAAAATTAATATTAAAAGGCATAAAAACTACTGAGAGAAAATCTCCCCCTAAACAAGACTCTTTTGATGACTACATTGTGGATGCTTTTGTGTTTTGATTTGAGAAGAGGGATCTTCAATTTATAGAAGTCCAAACTTCTCCTCCAAGAAACGGTTAACCAATTATGGAAGAGTTATTTTCCTACAAGGAAACCTTTTCCACCAAGAAAACCTTTTCAAGGTAAAACACAGTTATGGTATAATTCAATTAAAGTAGGAAATTCAGGGCAAACCCTAACAAATGGTGGAAAAGAATTCTTAAAACTTACGGTAGATATTAGTTAAGCAAAGCTCTTTTTAAAAATAAAATAAAATTGCTGATCTGATTTGGTATCTTTAAAGTTGAAAGTCCAAAGATCAATTGGATGCACGTCTAGGAAATTGATGTACATTATTTACAATATCACATATTTTAACAGATTTTCTTTTTAGTATATTTGATGAATGTTTCCTATTTTTTTTTTTTTATAAAGAATGATTAGTTGGCTTGGCTACAGTTGTATCTGAAGTAGATGATAAGATTTTTTAGATGATATTATTTTGTTGGTCATCTGGTTTTGGTATCTTAAAAGTTAAAAAATATCAAAATAAAAATTGGAATTAAGAAGAAAGGATTTGCATAAATCACTAATTTGCTCGTAACTAACCTCTTCGTAACCAAAAAAAATAAATTAGAATTCTTTGTGAAGTTTATCGGATTAGCGCCGATCACTACAAGAAAAAAGATCTTTAGTGAGAGGAAATTTGATCATTAAAAGTCCAAATCCGACCGCTAAATGTCAATAACGATCGAAAAATATTCGGTCGTCGCCGGTCGTTGAAAGCCTTGACGTTAAAAGTTAACGACCAGATTTCAATCCGGTCTTTAAAAGTACATTTAACGACCACATAAATTTCGATCGTTATATGTCCGTTTTAGCGACTAGATTTCCCCTCAGTACAAGTAGTTTTAACGACCGAAATTCCTTTCATTAATTACATATTAGTTTATCAACACCAATACTTTTACCGACCAAATTTTTCATTGCTAATGATCGTTTCAATATTTGATAAGACAATTGTAAAAGAGTTTCAAAGACCCCATTTCATTCGCTATTATCCAAAAATTCATACTAGTGCATATTATTAACTGTTTCATACACCGAAACACTCAAAAGTATACTAAATAATTAAATTCATATAAAAAACCTCATTGTTAATACAAAGAACCAATTAAAGAAAGATATATCATATTCAAGTTATATGACATCATCTTTTTCAACTTCTAAAAAGAGAAAAAATTGTAGCATATATAAATAAGATAGCATCTTATTTAGTATAACAAAAGAAAAGCCCTCTTGAACTTCAACTTGCTCCGTACTTTCTCGAACGACAAATTCTTCATATTAAAATTCTTGATCTGTTAAAATTGTTTTTATGTCAATTTAGTAATAAAAAATAAACTCTTCAAGAAGAAGCAATAGACCTCAAGATATTTATTAGAAAGAATGCAAAACATTAAAGTTTCTAAAAAAAGCACGTGTACAATAACTTATATTAACTATTTGACAATTTTTTGCACATGGATTCATGTCCCACAGAAATAATTCGAAACAGACAAAATGGTAACTCCACATTTACTTACACTAAATTTCTTCTTGAGCTTATCCTTGTAGTTGCATATGAAAAACTTAGGAACAAGAACAGAATACCCACTCGAAAGCTTAAATAACATCTTGCATAATAAGACATATCACATGGTCTTTCATTTGCACTTTTTTTATATTTTTCCTTGTGATTCAAGCTTTAGTGACAAATTCCAATTAAGATAAAATTATCCAAACTCCCACTCTCTTGGTTGGAAGCAGAGTGGAGCAGCCTCTATTCTCCTACCATCTAGCTTATTTTGGGCAGAAATTTTAATCTTTTAAGACCAAAATTCTCATGACTAGGAAAGTATAGATCACCTATTTTTCCTTTGTGAAAAATCAGCTTCTCTATGGCATAAACTACTAAAATGGCTACTGAAAACAAAAGTGCTACAGCCATAGATGTCGCAGGTGTTGGGGATGAACCTACAGCTTTATCACATAACCAGATTGAGTTTCAAGAAAATGCTTCACTATGTTGGTTTTACAGTTGCAAGTAGATTCTGGACAGCCATCGACTGAAACTATAAAAGGAGGAGTTACAGGTTCAAACAAAGAAGGATCCATGATTTTAATTGCTGGATAGTTAAATTCCAATCCTATTCTAATGCAGGAGGTTCCATCATCAGTTAATCTCCCCTGTGGCATATGTTAGCATATAGTAATTATTTCTTCTTGTTGACTTCTAAAAGCTTTAGCAACAAGGAATGTTTTTCTGCTTGCATGTTGTACTTTTCTCCTATGTTGCTCGGATTCTTTAAAAATTTCGGCGGGTGCATGTTGGATCCTTCAAAAGTAGTACAATTTTTGCCTTTTGGAGGATCCGACATAGGTTCGACAACATTGTTGGAGAGTCCGAATAACATAGCTTTGCTCGGTGACCTGGTTCACTTGTACCTTGTCTTATGGGTGTTATATATACTCCTACCCTTTGTTTTCTTTTTTATAATTGTCCTTAAATGGGAGATGAGTTATATAAGTTAATTAGAGATTATTAGTTCAACTCAACTCAGTCTGTACATTGTCTTAGCTTCCACTATATCAATCCCTTTTCTACAAATGATTAAATATGAGGGGAATAAGTCAAGATGTGCAAAGAATCTGGCAATCGACAGCTTCACAATTAATTTGGTTCTCTTTGGATGTGAATATCTATGTCTCTTTTTTCTTTGAGAAGTCTGAATAACTATGTTCTTAGGGGGAGTGTTACATTAGAAGTCTGGGAATGGCAATGATGCCAATGTGGGTGTGTAAGGCAAGATTTGGGAAGACTATTTGGCAAACCTCAAACTCCTCAATGAAGTTGTTTGTAAGCTCATATTTGGACGTGAACCATTGTGTTCTTTTTTACTTTTCTGTTGTTGTAGAAGTGTAGGATAGAGAATAAGTGCTACTATTTGAGATGATCAGGTGCTGGGAAACAGGGAAAGAGATACCCTCCATGGGAGGTGAGCTCTTGACTTAGATAGACTAGCTTAGCAAGATTTCTGTTACTGAGGTGAGATCTTTGTGTATATAGTCTAGATTGAGAGACTTTTTTTATACAACAGAGTGAGCTTTTATTTTCTGTAGTTAAGTAATGTTGGATTTTGTGATTAATATAAACGATCAATTACCAAAGAAACAGACCATATGTTCTGTCCAAATACTCTAAGCATCCAGGCATTTACGATGAGGTAACGGACCGTAGATTCTAGTTGACTGGTTTGAAGCACTTTTAATAGAGGTCTTAAGTGTAGTTAGTGAAGAAATCTTTTTGTGATTGAAAATGGAATTTTAAAGTGAGCTGGTCAAGTTGTCTTAATAGACTCATGTCTTAATAGAGCTGACTTTACGTGCCCAAGCAACAGCCTAGTAGTAGTTAGCATTGACAACGACCAGCAGAAGGTGTTACATTGCCAGTGGTGAAAGATTGAGTGCTAGATTTGAATAATGCAATTACGGCTACTACATCTGGGCAAGATGCAGCTAAAAGCCTACAGATGGTACTTAAGTAGATACTGGAACAGGGCATACTATAGGTGAAAATAATGTAACAGCGAAAAGCACTACAGCTGGTAGTAATTTGATCGTCACATCACATGTCAGTTTGTGGCAGCAACTATCTACTGGAGACAGAGGTGTTACTAGTATATATGCTGAAAATACAGAGGACGTCCAATGTGATCGCTTGGATATGGTTGCTAATAGGCAAGGTGGTGGACAAATCCAGATTCTAAAATCAAAACCTGTTGATAATTTTCTTCAAGTTGAAAATTCTACTAGTGAATACAATGAAGGTTTGGTTAGAAGTCTTCTCAACGGTAAAGGGAAAGCTACTGAAGATAATAGGGAGACAGAATGAATTGTTGTGATGAGGAAAAAATCTTGTGGCATGAGGATTGTATCTCCCACGCATAAAAATTCTCCTAATCGACAGGTTATACAGCATAAAACTATGAGTACATCTGCAGCTACTGGTGCAAAATTTACAGTAGGTATAGAGCCTCAGTGGAGGGATAGACGTCGAGGAAGAAGTAATGCGATCTACACTATGAGAGTGTATAAGTGACTCTATGCCAAAGCCGAAATATCTTTTTTTTCTTTTTATGTCTTGGATGACATCTCACCTGGATAACTTTTTGAATTACACATTATCAGTGCTGTGATAACCAAAGCTAAATCGATTCAACAATCCCATATGTTATCAGCTTCAGGTATCTATAAGAGACACATTCAAGGGTTATATTTTTATATTGGATTCCAGTACATCAGGAGAAATGGATCAATAGAAAGTAGGTGGCAAACCTTAGGCAAGCCTGTACTGCCACTTGTATACATGATCACATCAATATCTTCTTTGATCGGCAGTCTTAGCTGAACAGGACTATTTCTACCCAGCTTTTCGACTTCGGAGAAGGACGACACCCTCCAGCTGTCAATATTTGTGGAATCTGTTTTCATCTCGTCATCCTCAAAATAGATGACATTCTTGATGCTTTTCAGGCTCGAACTAACAGAAGCCACTTTTTCAGTTGATTGACATTGCATATCAAAGTAGAAACTTGAGTCTGCCAATGGTCACAAGTGAATTCAATTCATTGCGTCATATGACGCCTCAAATAGCAAAGAAAAAATGCATAAATAAAATAAATAATAAAAACTGGCTAACCTCATTGAGTGAATGTATAAGTGCATCATCACCCAAGGAAGCATAAATGGTAACAACAGTAATATTCTGCCGGAAGCATCCGTGGATACAATATTTTCACCGTGAAAACTATTGTATCTCACAATAATTAGGAACACAGAATAAGGGACTGTTTTAGTATACAACTTAAATACCTGAAAGTCAATGAGCTACTCCGCGCGAGTTTCTACGAAGATAGCAGCGCGAGTGTCCACATCATGACCCAAATTGATAAGACCAGAGGCAAAGTTGCAAGCGCAATCAAACACTTGTCCATAAGACTCCCACTGATACTCCCCCAAGTGATGTTTCTCAAACTTCCTTCCATCACTTGTAGTAACAAAGTCCCTGCTAACTAGTTTTCTAGTTCCAAGACAGTGATCAGAGGAATGTTTTTTACAAGACTGCTCAAATAGAGTTGGTACAGTTGTAGCCCCTTCCCAAGAAACTTCAACTAATTTGGCTGATTTAGATTGCACATTGCACGACCTGTTTCACCACCAACTTGAACCGAAACACCTCTCTGTTTTGCCTTCTTCTTCCCCATAAGTAACATGGAAGGGAATATTGCAATAATAATGGCAATAAAAACTGCACCAGCAAGTCTTGATCAAAATTTGGCATTGGTTACTACTGGAAAATCATTAATGTTTTGTTTAGTAGCTAATGCTAATTTTCAATCCATTGGAGCGCAAATCTTGGAAAACATGAATCACATTCATGTTTTGAATGAGAATTTGCTTCCTAGATTTGTTAAAAATCAGCATGGACAAATTCTTTTGAATTTGAATGAGAATTCAATAGCTCATAGTCTTCGTGCTATTAATTCTTCAACTAAACTGCTGGAACATGAACTGTTTAAGCAAAAAAATCAAACTGCTAAATCACTTTGGAATAAAGAGGGAAATTTTGAATATCTTGGTGACAATTGGAGTGGAAATAAATTTCCCTTGGTTCCAGTTGCAATTTCAGTTCCCCAAGCTCTTGATGATCAGATGTGTCCAGGTGCATGTATTCAAGGATTAAATTCTCAACAGGTCGCTCTAAATACATCTATCCAAGAGATCCCATCACATATTCAAGAGGATTCTTCAGAAAATAATGACACTCAGTGATCAGAGAGCATGTATCTATCCAGCATTTCTTTAACTTTTCAGATTCTTTTTGTCTTTGGATATGTGAAGTCATGCATGTGATTTTGAAGCTTTCGTTGGGTTTTAACAGAGGGGTAACAAAAGGATAAAACCAGTCGCACCATCACTTGAAGATGGTGGTGATGAACGCTTACCAAGCACTACACTTGCAAGCTGGTCATATTTACTCTCTAGCTCATCCATGTGTTCACATTTATTTTCTAACTCATCCATGCATCTTTTTAGTGATTCATTTTCTTTTTCACGTGCATTCAACTTATCTAACAACGCATCCTTTGAAGAGTTCCCACCTTTCAAATCCTTAGAGTTATCCCACCACCAAAATCAACTACCTGACTCTTACATTGAGGTCCAAAGCACTTCTCTAGGACCTCAATAATACAACACATCAAGTTAAATGATGTAAAATAAAATTTATCACTAACATACATATTTTGCATGTGTTTCAGGTTTGACAAGCTTGTTATTCAACATTTTGCTTTAAGTGATCACATACAAGCCTACTTCACGTGCCATAACCAAGACATTCTCTAAGACCTCACACATAGTTCAAATTATATCAAAAACAACCTCAAATAGTTTGAAGTAATTCAAGTAGGCAAAAAAATGCATTCATGGTTCATATGGAACTGACAGTCGCACACAATGTTTAGGGATCAAACTAGAAGTCACATAAGATCATGTTATATTTAAGCTTGCATTTCTTCAGAAAACAAATCAGATTCCATATCTCAGTTAAACAACCCATGTAGTACCATATTAACCTTAGCTAAGCAATTGGATTAATGTTCGCAAGCGGTCCATGCTCAAGAGAGTGTTTATTCAGCTGCGAGCACCTTTAGTTCGAACACTCTGACAAAACAGTCCAAAACTGACCCCAAGTACGCCATACTGAGTCTTAAATAAACCCTTAATATTGCTCGGTTACTCGCGGATCAGCAAGTTGAAGCACAAATCTTCATCTGCTCTAGTACAAATATACAGACCAATGGTACATTTAATTCAAAAGTTATATATCTATCTTCGTTTTAACATTTTGGTATTCGAAGGGGGTGTTGCACTCAATGTGGTCGAATTGGAAAAAATCCACAGAAGAGTTCAAAACATAAGGGGTATATTCACACCCAAATATACTTGCATAAGTTAGAAAGAAACTCCTTTGGCAAAAAGTTTAATGGCAACTACTAAGGTGATAAAAACTACCTATTCGTGAACTTCCCTCAATACTCAATTAGTTAGTTACACCAACACCAACAACCCATAAAGAAGAAAAAGAGAAGAGTAAAAAAATAAGATGCATCACAGAACCAAATTCATTAATACATGTACAAAAATAGAACCTTACCTTGATGAGAAGAACACTCTAAGAATGTGTTTTTGATTATCAGTAGCAGTTGACAAAAACCAAACCAACAGACGAGCAGGTTCGATGGGCGATGAGTGGTAGCTAGAGTAAGATGGAATTCTTCTTTTAACACAAATGTGTTTTGCGACTGCATGATAAATTCCCAACTTTAAATAATCTACTAATTTTCCTCTTCAACATATAACAATTAACAAATGAAGATTCAGAATAAAACACATTTTTATACATCAGCAGCTAAACACCTAAGGTTCCTAAACCAACACTACAACAGCCGTTAGCAGCAGCAGGACATCAGTTGTTAGCAGCAACTAAGGCAGCCAATAGTTCAGGTAAAATACTTTAATCACACGATAAAGCAAGCAGGCAGCATCAGCAGATGTAAACACTAAAGGTGTGCTTTCATGAAGAAATTAAAATCTGCTCTGTAATCTCCAACTAGCAAAGATATCAGTTGTACAATTGACCTTCCTAAAGCAATGTGAAAAATAAAAATTGCCTTCCCGTATTAGCTAAATATTTGTTCCAATATGTGGAAAATTAAAAATGGATCATTTTTAGTTTGTCATGAAGGCATTAGTTGTCTTGAGACCAATCTCTCCTTCCATATTAACATGTTCAAAGTACATATTCATGTTCTTTGTTGACGTGATTCAAGTTAAGTGATTAGACGAGAACTTTTCTTCCTATTTCCTACTGCTATACGAGTCAATAAACATCAGTTTTCTTTCAAGTTCCTCTTCTGCAATAATAATCATCATCTCGACTCATTTTATTTTCAATAAAGGATACTAACAAAAGTGCTCACATTAGTACATACAACACATATGCTTACCACTAATATATATAAGTGCACGGACACCAAAAAAGGAAAAAGAAACCTAGATGGAATCATACAGTGTAAATTCAGAATAGGGCAAAATGAGGCATTTCACAAACAAATTCATAGTTAAAACATGTCTTCAAACAACATAAACTTACCTTGAAGAGATGGAAACTCCAAGAATGTGTCCGAATGATATTAATGCAAAAGTGATGACGAACAGTAAGAAAAGAATGTTGATTTTCTTTTTTAAGAAATTGAAATGTGTTTTGCAATCAAAACAGAGAGATGTTGATTTCCTTTTAAAAGCACGGGACTGAGAGACGTGCGCCATATATTAGTTTTAACAAACCTGAAAATCGAGAGATGCACGCCTGATTTTCCTCTAAATAAATCTGAAAACGGGAAAACCTATAGCTAAGTGAGACTCTATTTTTTTGGAGGGGATGGGGGAAGCGGTGGGTGTAGCGACGTGGGCTGAAAATATAAGGAGGGAAATATACTGCGCCCTTTTTAATTATTAACGACCAGATATTAATCTTTTTAACATCCGGATATTATCCCCTCGCTAATATCAAACTAAAAATTGACTTTTAGCGACCGAGAACAAATTGTGTCGCTATAAATACACTTTTAACGACCGAATTCATATCCGGTCGTTAAGAATTGGTCGTTAAAAGTCAAATATCTTGTAGTGGATGGCATCCATTACCAAGTTTAGCGACAGAAAATCAGATCTTACAGCAGTCCATCGATCATCTAGAAACTCGTTTATGGCAATTGCATTCTGTCCATACATCATAGGGGACACATAGTAGCCCCAAATCATCCAATCTTGGATGTCATCTGTATAAAACATAGTCTAGTATTTCAGTACTTCTAAAGTCTAGCCGGAAAATGTTAAAAATAATGTGAGGTGTAGAGCTAAAGCAATGGAATTGTGACCTTGTGAGACAATAAAGCCACCAAGTATATGTTAGAACAAGAGTGACAATAGTACAAGAAATCCAAAATAAAACTTGTTTGGCTTAGAGGCACGTTGATACGTTTCTTGAAGATAGTTGGAGTCTCTCCCACGAGCAAACGGAAGAATAAATAACAACTCTATCTTCGGGATTCAACTAAGCCACAAAAACAAGTAGCATTCAAGAATGTTGCTCTTCTATTCTTGAATTGGTGATTTCACCATTTGATCAATGTCTCAAATATTTTTCTAAGGGAAAATGTTTGTTTAGAAGTGCTTGCCTTTTCAAATAAAAGATACACTATTTATAGGATGAAAAGTTTGAAAGAGAAGACTTTTAATTAAATAATATTTATTATAGGTTCATGAATTGTTAAAAGAGGAATGTATCTTCCAAGAACCTATAACGTAGAAAATAAATGAAGAATGAATGTTAAAATTCATATTCATGTATTTTGAAAATCAAAAATCTTTTACCGGATGAATTTGTTTCAAACATTAACTCTTACAATTCAATTCACCTTTCATTCATTTTGTAAACCAAAACTTTTATCGGATGAACGGTTTCAAAATTAATTGAAACATTAATCCTAACAAACCCCACTTGTTTCAAGAAATTTTAGTCGAAAAAATTTGAGACATTAATCTAGCAACATGCATCAATAATGGTGTCTTTTGGACTTGAACCATTAGCTAGTGAAGACTTTCTAAATCATTGATTACTTAGTGAACGAATCTTGAACCAAGTAGTTCATTGAATGAAGTAGAAAAATACTCCACGCATATTACTATGTTCTGGTGAAAATCAAAATCCTTTGACACCTTACGGCCATGTGTCCTGAATCCTCTATCTAAGTGCTTTAAGATTTCCCTGTTAAAATCTTATTGAAGCGGCCTTCACTTTGCACTTAGAGCGGTGAATTCATCAAGAGTAACTTTGCATACTCTGACCAAATAGTCTATGAATTTATTAAGAGAATTTAATCTCATCCTCCTTTACAACAAAGTATTAGTAAATCTATCAAGAGTATTTCTTCACATTCCAATCGAAATCGATTTATAGACTTTTCTGCGAGAATATAATCTCAACATATGCACATCTACTCACTCTCTTAGGAAATAGAAATTTTATTGATGTGCTTCATGATTGTAACTTTACTTGTTTTTCCCTTTGAACCCAAGATTACATCATTAGGTAGGGTTACCATAAAGTACAATTAGTTTACAACAAGCTTTACTCCCATCCCATTACAAGTTTCCACTACTAACTTTGCCTAACCCTTTAGACAAAGGATCTGCTAAATTAAATCTGGATTTCACATATTGAAGCGATATTATGCCATCCTCCAATAATCTTCTCACATGATTGTGTTTGAGACGAACTTATCTCGACTTGCCATTGTAACAATCACTTGCAGCCCGAAATATAGCAACTTGATTATCACAATAGATAGTCAACGGTGGTATTGGCTTACTCCATAAAGGAATATCTATCAGCATACTTCGCAGCCAATCAACTTCTTCTCCAGCAGAAGACATAGCTATAAATTCTGACTCCATGGTTGAGTGAGTAATACATGTTTGCTTCTTTGACTTCCAAGAGATTGTTGCTCCAGCCAAAGTGAAAATCCAAGCAGTAATAGATTTGGAGTCATTTGGATCAGAATTCTAAGTAGCATCACTATAGCCTTCAAGAACTGCTGGAAAGATTGAATAATGTAGGCCAACATTAATCGTACCCTTCAAATACCTTAGAACACGAATTAAGGCATACCAATGTTCAATTCCAGGGTTACTAGTAAACTTGCTCAAAGTTCCTACCGCATAATCAATATCTGGTCTGGTGCAATGCATGGCATACATAAGACTCTCAACAATCTGAGAATATGTCAATTGATCAAGTACATCTCCAGAGTTTCGCACTAATTTGATGTAGGATCAAATGGTGTAGGAGCAGGTTTGTCGTTAAAATGACCAAACCTCTTCAGAACTTTCTCAATATAATTTGATTGAGTAAGAGTTAAACCATTAGCAGCTCTGGCTGTTTCACAGTCAAACTTCATTGTTAATGATTTACATAGAGCTAAGAGTGCAGCTGCTTCAATATTTGATATATTGGACAGGAAGTCGAAGATAGATTCGAGTAAAGAGGACGGTTTAACTTTAGACCAAAGCAAAGGAGATATAGAGTTTAAACAAGTGTGCTTTGCATATCCAACAAGGCCAGACATCCAAGTTCTTAATGGCTTCAGCTTGAAAATTTTGAGTGGCCAGGTATATGTCTCAAATAGCAATCATATTTAGATTATTTTTAGAATCTCAAATATAGAATAACAGTAAAAACTTGGCATAATACTTGGCAAAAGAGGTTCAAATCCCAACAGAGACAAACACTAGGTGATTTCTTCACATCTGTCCTTGCCTTGGTTGACAGAGTTACCTGGTACCTATTGTTGCTGGGAGGTAGCAGGTATCCCGTGGAATTAGTCGAGGTGCGTGAAAGCTGGCCCAGACACCACGATTATCATAAAGAGATAATACATGAACGTCCCATTTAACTTGGCCTCAACTGGCATCTATGTCCTCCAACTTACAAATAGGCACTTAAACTATCATAAAGTTGAACAAGTTGACACACGCATCCTACATGGAAAATCTCACGCGATTTGCCATGTAGGACGCGGGTGTCTACTTGTTCAACTTTATTATAGTTTAAGTGCCTACTTGTGCAGACCCAAAGTTGAAGGGCATAGATGTTAGCTGAGGCCAAGTTAAAGGGCACATTTATGTATTATGCCAATTATAAATGTGTGTAAGTTATTATTTCAACTAGCTAGCACAAAAAATAAACCATTGCATATTAGATGCTCTGGGATATACAAAACTGGCGATCCACACGCCAACAGGATATAGACATGTGTCTATTTGTTCAACTTTATACAAGTGTCTACTTGTGCACATCCAACTTAATTTCTTTACTTCATCTTTGAGGTAAAGGTACGGTCTGCGTACATTCTACCCTCCCAAGACCCCACTTTGGGTATGTTGTTGTTATTAACATGTACATTTTACTTCATACATATAGACAATTGCTTTAGTCGGAGAAAGTGGCTGCGGAAAGTCTACAGTGATCTCACTCTTACAACGATATTATAATTTTGATTCGGGTCGAGTTATGCTTGATGGGATTGACATTCAAAATTTCAACTTGAAATGGCTGAGGCATCAAATGGGGCTTGTGAGCCAAGAAGCAGTTCTGTTCAATGATACAATCCGAGCCAACATAATGTATGGGAAGGACGCTGGATATGCGACTGAAGGAGAAGTAGTAGCTGCAGCAAAATTGGCAAATGCCCACAAGTTCATTTCTGGCTTACAGCAGGTCAGAGGCCGAAACCATTCATCCTATAAATATTAACTTGAGGTCGTTGTAGGAACCCATAGATTTCAAATCTTGGATATCCGCTTCTGACAGTTAATGTTTGTTTTTAATTTTTAGTTCTTAATGCAAGATTTGTACTTTCAAAAATTGGGATTTCAGGGGTACGATAGCATAGTTGGGGAGCGAGCTGTTAAGCTTTCAGGTGGTCAGAAACAACGAGTCGCCATTGCACGAGCTATTATGAAGAATCCAAAAATATTATTACTGGATGAAGCTACTAGTGCACTTGATGCAGAATCTGAAAGGCTCGTCCAAATGGCATTAGACCAAATCATGGTAAATCGAACTACGATCATAGTAGCGCACAGATTATCGACAATTAAGGAAGCAGACATAATTTGTGTGGTGAAAAATGGAGCCATTGTAGAACAAGGAAACCATGATACTCTTATCAGTAATGAAAATGGCCACTATGCCTCTCTCATCAAACTTCATATGGGATCTATCTGATTTTGCCTATATAACATTTCTCATTTTGCTCATACATGATATTCACTTTTAGTATTTTCTAAATAGGATTTTCTTGTGATTCAATACCTTCATGTTTGTAAAATTTGATGAAAATTTAAGCTAGTTATCTATTCTTTTTTCTTTCAATGATTCGATATTGACATAGTGTAATTAAGGGCTTGATTTAGGGGCTTGAAAAATGGCCCCCTCATTTTCATCTTTTTAATACACTTAGGGGTCGTTTGATAGCTGATTTTGAGGTGGGCTATACATGTATTAAATCTTGCATAAATAATATTACATGTGGTAGTTAGTTGAGAGGTAAGTTATTTATATATAAAAATTATATGGTGTTTGGTTTACAATTTAGAAACTTGCATAACTAATACATGTATAAGTTACGAGGGAATCTATATATTATTTTATGCCTGCGTAAAACAATATATAGATTCCCTTATAACTAATCTCTATATACTAATAGCTGCATAACTCTAATCAGCTACTAAACGACCCTTCCTATAATGATTGATAAGGAGAGGGAGTACTCCTTTACAATGTGGTTCAACACATATATGCGAGAGGAAAGTGAAAGAGTTTTATAAATTAATATAACTCAAGTTCATGTCATATAGTGTGGTTATATGGTGTGGATTAGTGACATATGATGCATGGTTTGTCATATTCAAAAAAAGAAAAATTGTTGGAAAATACAAAATATGTATGTAGTTTTGATGATTGGCAAAGTGAATCTGGTTCAGTACTACTTGTTGTCTTATATATATTTTATCAGGTGAACCAGCAAATTCTCCCCCCCCCCCCCCCCCCCCACCCCCGGCCCCGACCCAAATGTAGACAGCCTGTACAGATACAAAAGATTGGAGCAAAGAGGGAAATAAATAAATAGCAGAAATAGAGGAGCAAACAAGGAAATAAACAAATAAAAGAAATAGAGGAGCAAAGAAGGAAAGAAATAAAGAGCAGAAATAGAGTCCAAAGAGGAATCAAAGTTTCCTTATAGGGTGCAACTCTTTTATAAGAAAGGAAATCACAAGTTTCCTTATTGATACAACTTTCTATTCGAAGTAAAAGTCCTAGTCTGTATTTTTCTAGGGCATGGCAAATCTCCAGCATATATATGGCATGAAGATCAATTGTGAGCCGCACTTATTGCATATTCACAAAATTCATCATCTTGAGAGCAATAATCATTGGAGAAAAAACTGCACGACTTCTTCGCAACAACACTGAAACCTGGTCCACTAGTTGTTAGGTGTGATCGAGTCTGTACTATTGAATATTTGAAGTTTTCTTTGATTGAGCGAGAGTTGTTTTGTGTGTTGAAGATTGGTTAGTTAAAGGCTTGAGTTATTAGTCTTTGTTGAGTTTGTGAGAGTTGTCTCAAAGACGAGAGTTTATCGTCTTTGAAGGTAGTATTACAGTTGGAGTAAACTGCAGGGGTTGAGGTACTAGAGTTAGTCTCTTTGATTATGAGTTGTAATCTAAAACCGCTTTTTGAAGTTAGTGAAGGTTGCTGAAAATCATACACACTGTAGGTCATGATTTTTACTCCCTTGAGTAGGGAGGTTTTGCACAGTACATCGTTGTGTTTTTTCTTGTTTTATTTCGCTTTTATTTCAGTAGTTGAACCTGATTCACCTAGCTCAGATCTATTGCACAATAATTGTGTTCTTAAATTTTACTGCTACGTTATTGGTGATTAATGAACCTGGTTCATAGAACTCATAATGATTACTGAAAACTCAATTGGTTGTGGGGTGCTATAGTATCTTAAACATGGTACATGCATTTTTATGGCTCATTGTGACGTAGCCAGAAAGACAAATTCGTGAAAATCTGAATCGTAAACGGATAATATTACATACCATAAGCTTGGATTGTGACATTACAACCCCTGAATCATACTTAATTCCCTGCTTTGATAGAGCATATGCAAGTTCATTACCCTCTGTATAACAATTTTGGACCTTATAGCCAAACTTCCTAATGCTAATAATATTTAATTTTATTAGCATTGGTCATTGTAGTTGTTGAAAAAATAGGTTGTTTTAGTGTGACAAAACTGTCACAAAAGCAAATTAGTGCAAAAGTACTTATAGTAACGCAAAGATCGCCACTAAAAACTTTTACCGGAAACTTTCTGGGTTTCTACAACGATTTTTATCGTCACTGTCACGTCCCGAGCCTACACCCTGGACGTAATCGACACCCGAAATCACAAATGGCCCGAGAGAATCACTTGGTCTGACATACAATTAATAAAGCTGAACTTTTAATAAAAAATGCGGAAGCTGAAAACATGGGCTAACCTTTGTAAGCAAGATAAAATAAATTAACTTAAACTTTCATTAACTAAAACATAAAAAAAAATGTTTATAAATTGATACAACTGACTTGACTTGACTATGAAGCCTCTACTACATTATGAATACGCCAATGTTTATGTAATAAAAGAAACTAGAGACTGAGATACTGATAAGTCCTCGGAAGAATAAGAACTCCCTCAAGCTGATGCCATAGCCTACTGAAGAGTTTGTACACAAACCTGCATGTCTGAAAGCTGGGCACGACATCGTGCAATGATGTAGCACCGAAAAGAGGCGTCAGTACTTTGAATGTACTGGCATGTAAAACAGTAAATTGAAACAGTACTAATATTTGAACTGATGAAGCTGAAAAACTGAGACATGAATAACATAACCATAAACAGAGCTGAATAACTGAAAAGAAGAATGACTAACCTGAATGTTTAAATTTAAAGTAATATAAGTAAAACCTTCTTAAAACATTTTCTTAAAACTAAAATTGAAACTGAAAAATGAATAACTGAAGTATGGATAAAACTTGAAAACAATGCTTCATAAAAACTCTCGCCTCGGCCAATCATATATTATGTCAAAATAAACAAGTTTTTTTTTGGGGAGTTTCTCTTAATCGACATAAACCATGTGAGCAACATGGAGTACAATGTCTTGTCCACGTTTCCAGAACCCAATGACTTGCCCCCGTTGGCAGAGCCATCCTATACCTTGCCAGGGTATAAGACAAAAAAAAATCTAGGGATCCCAAAGCTGAGCTCGAATGCTATAAATAATAGAGGAGTCGCCCTATTTGCGGACGATCCTATCCTACGGTGGCAACGTAGCTTTGGGGTATGTGTTGTCTAAATCCATACTCGTCTCGGTGCTAAATAGTCCTCCCAAAACATACTATATGCTCATAACACAAGTCTTAAAACACTCTCTAAAAATCATGCTTGACTCAAAATATTGTATCATGAACATATTTATCTTTGGCTCTAAATCTCTTTAACTTTTCTGAACTTCAACTTTCATGATACATAACTTCTTCTCTTTTCAAGACATGATATTAGCATAAAGATTCTTTGCAAACTTTTCATGAACATACACTTTGAAAACTTTAAATCAACTTTCACAAAAATCATGAATAATCTAGTAAATCATGAAATAAAATTCTTAATATCCGTAAGGAAATTCGTAAACTTTGCTTAAAAACTCATTAGACATGTATTAGGAATCAAATCAAGAAGAAAGAATCCAAGCTCATAGAATTCTTACTAAAAATCATAGGACATTCAAAGAATACCATCAAGAGACCAAGAATTAAACTCAAGGATTTCAACTCTTAAAAACTCTAACATGATTCATGGCTTAAACTAAAAATAAAACTTGGTTGTGGGAAGAACGGGGTTTCCACACGAAAAGATTAGCTTTACATACCTTGATCTTGGAGTTTGAGGAAGAACCTTGAAGAAAACCTTAAAATTTGAGTCTCTTGTTCCTTTGGGTTCTTGAGAGCTTGGAGAAGAAAAGAGCGCACTTCCTTGATGAATTTGGAGAGGTAAATGATAAAAAAAAGATTAAGTTAATAAAAGGGGGATTTTGGATAAGGAAAGAACCAAAAGGCCCTTGAAATAACGCTAAAAAACTAACTCCCGTCAGGCTAT